>CM066576.1:6775511-7043011 GCA_033816785.1 Picus viridis | reverse complement strand
TGCCAAACACACAGCTGAGCACCAAGATGTTCTTGCAGTTTCATTTTTGCTAGTCTGCATTTTATCAGCCTGCACAGGAAATGCAGATCACAGAAGTCCATGGAGAGAGTTTGTGTCCACCAGCCAGAGGCTCCAGCATCCAACTTCACCATCTCACTGTGTGCAAATGCACAGAGAGCAGCAGAGCCCAGCTGTGCAGGGGAGCATCCTAAAGATGAAACACACCTCCAGCCTTCCCTCCTCTGGGTTACCTTCACGGTCCACAAGTCATTCAGTTGTTGATACAGAGTTGGCCAGCAGTGCTGGAGAGGAGGTCATGGCTCATTCCTGGGAAACAGATTCTTTCAGTCTCAGTTTCCTGAGCCTGATTTTCCTGAGCCTGATTTGGTCTATGAACTAAAACATCTTATTTGCTGCCAAACATCTCCACCGCGGGGCTCTCCTGCACCCTTCCTGCTGTGTCACAGAGAGGGTAACTGCACTGAGGCAATATTTAGGGACGTGGTGGGGATGAGGACCCAAGCCCATCTCAGCAGGAAATCCCTCAGTAGCCTTTCAGGAAGGAATTTGGCCGTTTGAAACCAAAACATGAAGGCTTTACCTGTTTTCAGCTCTGCCTTCTGGTGGTAACAAAATTTCCACTACACAAGAAGGTCCCCCCAAACCAGAGCACCAAGAAGAAAACTGAATTCTCAGTCCTGTATCCCCTTTTGCCCTTGGAAAACACTTATAATGAAGAATTGCTGACTGTTACCACTGCAGTGCCATGAGCCAAGTGAATGGAAGCAGCTGAGAACAGCCAGCTCAGTGCACGCAGAGCCACGACTTGCAGCTGGGAGGAAGCAGTGGGGGCTGGATTCGCTTTGCCTTGCTCTCAGACCCCTGCTCACTCATCAGCAGCCCCCCCCCAAAAACCCCCACAAGAATCATAGAATCAACAAGGTTGGAAAAGACCTCAAAGATCATCAAGTCCAACCTGGAGAGATGCAAGTCAGTGCAGAGAGCCTCCCTGATTTGGGGGGGGGGGGGGATAGGGCGAAACCAGTGTTTGCTCATAGACCCGGACGACGTGTATATCACCTTAATTGATGTCAAACTTCCCCCTGACATGCTTTATAAACCATGGGCAGCTTTGATCTCCTTGTCTTGGCCTATAAATGCAAGGATTACAAAAACATTCCAAAAAGAAAAGAAAAGAAAAGGGGGGGGGGAGGGGGGGAGGGGGAAAGGGGGCACCAAAAAATGTCTTTCACCAAGGTACTTTGCTCCAGCAGATAAGGCTAATAAGCACAGAAACTCCAGGTATTAGGAAACTAGGCTGCTGCTTTTTTTTTTTTGCCCTTCCAGGGATATACTCCAGAGTGGTGGAAGGGTGAAAAGTCTGAAGGATATTGATGCCTGTGCTCCCCCTGTCACTATTCCACGATATTGTTTATATCCCTGGGATGTGGATAGAGGTAGCTGTCACTTCTGGCACCGCTCTCCCTGCCAGGAGATTACCGCGAACTGTGGCTGACACTGCCCAACCTTGCGTTGACTGACAGCCCCCGTGGCATGGTTACTGTCAGAGCCCTCAGAGGGCTGGGGGTGCCCGGCTCTGGGAGGGATGGGGAAGGGGAGGGGGCTTCTGGAGGATGGTGGGCTCTGCTTGGCCTCCAGCACGTCACCAAGCAGGAGGAGGCAGCTCCTCTCCGTGCGGTGCTAGTAGAGTTGAGGGAAGGTGGGGTTTAACCATCTTTTTGTCTGCAAAAGGCTCGAGTCCCAAATGTTGGCTTCCCTTTCAGATGTTTTAGTGCCCTGTGGGGTTTAACCATCTTTTTTTGTCTGCAAAAGGCTCGAGTCCCAAATGTTGGCTTCCCTTTCCAATGTTTTAGTGCCCTGTGGGGTTTAACCATCTTTTTGTCAGCAAAAGGCTCAAGTCCCAAATGTTGGCTTCCCTTTCGGATGTTTTAGTGCCCTGCCCCCCCAGGATACTCAGGGATGCAGACAAGATGAGGCTCTGCAATGTCTCCATCAAGCAGGGGGAGCAGAATCTGAGCACAGGGAGAAAAGCTGAGCCTGCTTTAGCAGAGAGGTTGGACTAATGTAACTACAGCACAGGAGGTTCCACATCAGCATGAGGAGGAAATTCTTCACTGTGAGGGTCACAGAGCACTGGAACAGGCTCCCCAGAGAGGCTATGGAGACTCCTTCTCTGGAGACATTCAAGAGCCATCTGGATGCATTCCTGTGCAACCTGCACTAGACACTATCATCCTGCTCTGGCAGGGGTTGGACTAGAAGATTTCCTGAGGTACCTTCCAACCCCTAACATCCTGTGAGCCTGTGACTAGTTGGTCTCCAAGAGTCCCTTCCAGTTCCCACCATTCTGTGATTCTGTGAGATGGAAATGAAGCAGGTGAATGATAAAACAGCTGTAAGACTTGGCATGCCAAGGCAGGACTCAGATTTGGATAAAGATTAATAGAATTCCCCAGGCCAGTGTCTCCCTGTGAGCTGGATGTCTAAATTCCCTTGATGTTCCCTTTACTCCCCATGGTACCCTTAGACACAATTTAGCTGGCCAAAGAGAGGCAGTGGGAATGCCTGAAAGCACCTGGGATGTCAGCACAGGCTTAGAAGATGCAGCACAAAACTCACACTCATCTGAAGAGCAGCAGAATCTCCAGCTAAAATTACCTTAGACCCCCCATGTGACAACCAAATCCCACCCCGGGCTGAAGCCACCACAGTTACTTGTTCCGCTCAGCAGCAGAGACCTAGGCTTGGTTAGCTGCATGGCTGACTTGTGGACACTAAAATGTGGGGTGTCACAGCTGCAGACCAAGAGCCTTCCCCAGTCTCCTTCCACAATGGGAACCACTCATTCCAGTCCCTAGGAAGTGTCTGAGCCTTGGAGGAGCTTTGTAGAGTTGTGGCATTATCTTTGAAGTTAGCTATGAAGTTTTTTCCTTGGTGCTAAGGTCTCAGATGGAGCACTGAGACCTCTTTCTGGGCCCTGGGCTTCAAGTTAAAAAGGGCTCAGACTGGGGACAGCCCCCCCAAAATGTAAAGAGAATGACTAAGGGAGTAGAAATCACAGACTGAGGAGGAAGCTCTGAAATTGGTTAGTCTGCAGAGATGCTTGAGGGATGACATTCCTTCATGAAAGGTAGCAGACGGGAGGGGGAAGGGAGTTTAGTGGCAAGTTCAGGGAAGCCTACAAAGGAGAAACTGCCTGGGAAACTCAAGCATCCTCCAGAACAGCATCTGACAAGGATAAGTAGGCAGATACAGCTGAGTCTGCCTTGGGGCAGGAGGGTGGGTGAGACGCCCTCAAGGAGCCCCTTCCAAGGCAGCAGTACTTTGACCCTTGTCTGTCAGGGCCGCGGCAGCTGCCATGCGCTGTGACTTGCCGCAGACGTCTCTGTGCTTTCGGGGTGGAGCAGGCAACAGGACCCATCTCTGCGGGCGCCCACACCGGTGTCTGGCTGCAGGGCCACCCTCTGTATCTGCCTGTGTCTGTCAAACAAGCTGATTAAGACATCTGAGAAAAGCAAAACCCAGGGGCTGGGACTGTCTTTTGATGGCGTGGCTTGGGTCACAGTGGGTGAACTCTCCCAGGCCTTGTCAATGAAAATGTCCAGCCCTGCCTGCACTCTTCCAGGCTTTGCCATGTTCCTGCAGGACATTTTCCCCTCTTCTCACTTGGCAGGCTTCTATTTACCCAAACAAAGCCACTGCAGGCAGGATTTGCCACTCTCACAAGACAGAGGGATGCACCTAACCTGCCCACGTGATGGGTGTTGAGGGGAACATCAAATGAAAAAGAAAACCAAATCAGAGGTTTGTATGAATGAAATCACAGAATCAGTGTGATTGGAAAATAAGATCAGCAAGCCCAACTGTTAACCCAGCACTGCCAAAGCACCACTGAACCATGTCCCTAAGCAGCACACCTTCCTGTCTTTTAAATACCTGCAGGGATGGAGACTCCACCACTTGACATTGCTAATTAACATGATTTAAGATGGCAGGCCATCTAGAAGGGACATTAGCTCTCCTGCTTTTGGGGGTTGAAAGCAAGCTCCAGTTTTACAAGTCCAGATAAGTCGTCTTTGAGAAATGGGAATTGGGCTCCTAAATCAATTAGGCTGCCAGCTCTACAAAGGGAAATTTATAACAGAGCAGAGAATTAACCCTGGACCTTGCAAACCGTGTGCCAAGCTGCTGAGCGCTGCCTCTTGCCTCTTCACCTACCACGCACATGGCCCGGAGAGAGAAATTACTTTGCAGTAATGCTGTCAGAGACCAAAGCAAATCTGATGCTCCCAGACATGTGGAGGGCAAAGGCCTTGACCTGTGACTGTAACCATCTGCAAAGAAAGGATCCACCCATCTGAGCATGAGAGGAAACCAAAAGCGTGCAGCGTCGCTGGTTTGCTGCTAACTGCCTCTCCTCTCCACCTGAGCTGGCTGTGAGAGGAGCCCTGGTGAAGTCCAGCATTGTTCTAAGAGGCACCAGCATGGTCCTGAACTCGGCTTCATACACATCATCTGTCCACATGAAAGACAGAGACCCTTCAAGGAAGCATGTTGGAACATTCTCTTTGCCAGACATCAGTCCAGTTCTGGGCCCTTCAATTCAAGAAAGATGTTGAGTTGCTGGAAGGTGTCCAAAGAAGGGCAACGAGGCTGGTGAGGAGTTAGGAGCACAGCCCTGTGAGGAGAGGCTGAGGGAGCCTGGAGAAGAGGAGGCTCAGGGGAGACCTTCTTGCTCTCTACAACTCCCTGAAGGGAGGTTGTAGCCAGGTGGGAGTTGGTCTCTTCTTTCAGGCAACCAGCACCAGAACAAGAGGACACAGTCTCAAGCTGCAAAGGGGGGAGTTTAGGCTTGATCTTAGAAGGAAGTTCTTCACAGCAAGAGAGACTGGCCATAGGCATGGGCTGCCCAGGGAGGTGGTGTGGTCAGCATCCCTGGAGGTGTTTGAGAAAAGCCTGGATGAGGCATTTAGTGCCATGGTCTAGTTGAGTAGTTAGGGTTGGGTGATCAGTTGGACTTTATGATCTTGGAGGTCTCTTCCAACCTGGTTGATTCTGTGATTCTGTGAAGACCACAGACTGATGAAGGAGACACATAGTGCCTGATCTTGTAAATATGTCTCCAGAGTAATTGGTAGAATCATAGAAATTTGGCTAGAGTCATGACATAGAATCATAGAATGATAGGGGTTGGAAAGGACCTCCAGAGATCGTCTCGTCCAACTTCCCTTCTAAAGCAGGATCCCTTAGGACAGACCACACAGGAATGCATTCAGGTGGGGTTTGGAAGTCTCAATTTCATTTGTAGCCACAAGAATCATAATGCCTTTCAATGTCCCAGCTCTATACCACACAAGTGGGTCAACCAACAGCCATTTGTGGCATAGAAACACAAATCACAGAATCACAGTATCACAAAGGTTGGAAGAGACCTCAAAGATCATCAAGTCCAACCTGTCACCACAGAACTCATGACCAAACCGTGGCACCAAGTGCCACATCCAATCCCCTCTTGAACACCTCCAGGGATGGTGACTCCACCACCTCCTTGGGCAGCACATTCCAATGGCTAATGACTCTCTCAGTGAAGAACTTCCTCCTCAAATCAGTCATGTATTGTCAGCCAATCTGGCCTCAAGTCTGACTTTGGAGCCATTTTGTCATGCACACAAAATTTGGTCAGCTAGGAAGAGAGATCCAGAGCCCAAGTAACCTGCTTGGACTTCAGCAGCTTCATTCAGTTTACCTTGAGTAGGCATCAAGTGATATTTTAGAGGCTCTTAGAAGCTGTTCTTCAAGACCTGCATAGGTATCCCACAGATCTGTTGTCACAGCAGTGTGACACCAGACAAATGTAAATGCCTCAGAGGAAAAAACATCTCGGGGTTGGAGTTAGGTGATCTTTATGGTTGCTCCCAATCCAAACCAGTCTGTGATTCCATGGTAAACCCTAAAACATCTCAGAAGCCTCAACATATGACTGGGTGAGTTTAGACTGGACATTAGGAAACATTTTTTCACAGAAGGAGTGGTCAGGCATTGGAATGTGCTGCCCAGGGAGGTGGTTGAGTCACCATCCCTGGATGTATTTAAAGGTGGTTTGGATGTGGTGCTTGGGGACATGGTTCAGGGGTGAACCTTGTAGAGCTGGGCTATTGGTTGGACTTGGTGATCCTGAGGTTACTCCCCATGGTACCCTTAGACACAATTTAGCTGGCCAAAGAGAGGCAGTGGGAATGCCTGAAAGCACCTGGGATGTCAGCACAGGCTTAGAAGATGCAGCACAAAACTCACACTCATCTGAAGAGCAGCAGAATCTCCAGCTAAAATTACCTTAAACCCCCATGTGACAACCAAATCCCACCCCGGGGCTGAAGCCACCACAGTTACTTGTTCCGCTCAGCAGCAGAGACCTAGGCTTGGTTAGCTGCATGGCTGACTTGTGGACACTGAAATGTGGGGTGTCATAGTTGCAGACAGCTTCAAAAGAAGAGGACACAGTCTCAAGCTGCGCCAGGGGAAGTTTAGGCTTGAAGTGAGGAAGAAGTTCTTCACGGAGAGAGTCATTCGCCATTGGAATGTGCTGCCCAGGGAGGTGGTGGAGTCACTGTCCCTGGAGGTGTTCAAGAGGGGATTGGACGTGGCACTTGGTGCCATGGTCTAGTCATGAGGTTTGTGGTGACTGGTTGGACTCGATGATCTTTGAGGTCTCTTCCAACCTTAGTGATACTGTGATACTATGACTAAGGTCTTTTCCAACCTGAGTGTCTCTGTGATTCTGTGATGGTGTGCATCTGACTGGATGCTTCTGACCAAGCTAATGACCCCTGGGCTCCCTTTGCAGTCACTTGCAGAGCCTTGCAGCCAAGCAGGCATGAATCGCTTGACCTCTTTGCAATGCCTGCCTCTAGGCTGAGAGGAATTCTGCTTTGCAAGTTCCTGCCTCTCCTCTGACTACAAAGTAAGCTCAGGGTGATTAGCTGAGCTCTGGATGTTTACAGTGCACATGGCAAAATTTGACCAGAAGACTCTCACCCTTGGGCCTTCGCTGTTCTGTGTGTCCCTGCGTCCCTTCCAAGGCTGGCTTCCTAACAGAGGAAGGGGGGAAAAAGGAGGACAAAGCGGCCCTCCCACTCTGTCTGTGCTTACATCGTCCTTACACTAAATGGAGAGGATCCTAATAGGACATTTAGGAGAGGTTAACTCTTCAGAAGCCTCCGGCTCTGCCCTACATCCTGGCCGCCTGCCAGAGCAAAGCCAAGGATAACAAACCAGCTTTCGTTCAAGTATTCTGAGCCAATTAAAAAAGACAAATTAGTTGGGCCTTATCTTTCCCTCCTCCTCCCCCTTTCCACCCAAGAGACAAGAGGGGATTCGCGGAGGAATGTTTCTCCCTGTGATGGCTCTGCCTCGCTGAACTCTTCAAGGTCTGTGATGGATGAAAGCTCTCCCTTCCATTACGCTTCCGACAGCCCGCTGGGTCCTAATGGGATGGGGGGCAGGGGCAGCACCGGGGAGGCTTGGAGTGGCAAAGCAGGGAGAAAGCTTCACGTGGGGAAGGAGGCCAACGGAGCTAATGGACACCTCTTCCCCATCCAAGCTCAGCTGGGAGAACCCTGCACCCTGGCGAGCTCCAGTGGGAGATGAACAGGAACTACCCTGCTCACTATCTGTCCACTTCTTCTCTTCCTTCCTTCCTTCCTTCCTTCCTTCCTTCCTTCCTTCCTTCCTTCCTTCCTTCCTTCCTTCCTTCCTTCCTTCCTTCCTTCCTTCCTTCCTTCCTTCCTTCCCTTCCTTCCTTCCTTCCTTCCTTCCTTCCTTCCTTCCCTTCCTTCCTTCCTTCCTTCCTTCCTTCCTTCCTTCCTTCCTTCCTTCCTTCCTTCCTTCCTTCCTTCCTTCCTTCTTCCTTCC
Organism: Picus viridis; assembly: GCA_033816785.1. Lineage (NCBI taxonomy): Eukaryota > Metazoa > Chordata > Aves > Piciformes > Picidae > Picus > Picus viridis. The sequence continues at coordinate 7,035,079 of CM066576.1, read as the reverse complement.
TTCCTTTCTTTCTTTCTTTCTTTCTTTCTTTCTTTCTTTCTTTCTTTCTTTCTTTCTTTCTTTCTTTCTTTCTTTCTTTCTTTCTTTCTTTCTTTCTTTCTTTCTTTCTTTCTTTCTTTCTTTCTTTCTTTCTTTCTTTCTTTCTTTCTTTCTTTCTTTCTTTCTTTCTTTCTTTCTTTCTTTTCTTTCTTTCTTTTTTCTTTTTCTTCCTTTCTTCCTTTCTTCCTTTCTTCCTTTCTTCCTTTCTTTCTTCTTTCTTTCTTCCTTTCTTTCTTCTTTCTTTCTTCTTTCTTTCTTCCTTTCTTTCTTCCTTTCTTCCTTTCTTCCTTTCTTCCTTTCTTCCTTTCTTCCTTTCTTTCTTTCTTCCTTGCTTCCTTCCTTGCTTCCTTCCTTGCTTCCTTCCTTGCTTTCTTGCTTTCTTTTCTTTCTTGCTTTCTTGCCTTCTTTCTTGTCTTCTTTCTTGCCTTCTTTCCTTCTTTCTCTGCAGCTGCTGCATTTTCCATGTGCTGCCAGGTGAAACTCTGGCATGTCAGGAGGGGAAAAGGAAAGAATAAAAAGCCAAGAAAGGCTGTTGGGAAGAACTCTCAGGTTGAGTTCTGGGGTTTTTAGAGCCATCATGTGCTGATTTGACCTCTGCCACGCTCTGAGCTCATCTGCATGAAAAGCAGGGCAACAGCATCTGAGCAGCCGCAATGAGTCAGAGCAGAGTCCTGTTTGTTACGTGCTCCTTCCCAGCCCTGGCCACTAGCAAATGTTTATGTAAAGGGTTTAAGAAGCAGGACAAGAGGAATGATGCATCAACAGGCTCAGCTGTGCAGTGTCCACACAGTATCACAGTATCACAGTATAACCAAGGTTGGAAGAGACCCCAAGGATCATCAAGTCCAACCTGTCCCAACAGACCTCACAACTAGACCATGGCACCAAGTGCCATGTCCAATCTCCCCTTGAACACCTCCAGGGACGGTGACTCCACCACCTCCCGGGCAGCCCATTCCAATGACGAATGACTCGCTCAGTGAAGAACTTTTCCTCACCTCGAGTCTAAACCTCCCGTGGCACAGCTTGAGACTGTGTCCCCTTGTTCTGGTGCTGGTTGCCTGGGAGAAGAGACCGACCCCCTCCTGTCCACAACCACCCTTCAGGTAGTTGTAGAGGGCAATGAGGTCACCCCTGATCCTTCTCTTCTCCAGGCTAAACAACCCCAGCTCCCTCAGCCTCTCCTCATAGGGCTTGTGCTCAAGGCCTCTCCCCAGCCTTGTTGCCCTTCTCTGGACACGTTCAAGTGCCTTAATGTCCTTCTTAAACTGAGGGGCCCAGAACTGGACACAGGACTCAAGGCGTGGCCTAACCAAAGCAGAGTACAGGGGCACAATGACCTCCCTGCTCCTGCTGGCCACACTATTCCTAATACAGACCAGGATGCCATTGGCCCTCTTGGCCACCTGGGCACACTGCTGGCTCATGTTTAGGCGGGTGTCAATCAGCACCCCCAGGTCCCTCTCTGTTTGGCAGCTCTCCAGCCACTCCGACCCCAGCCTGTAGCTCTGCATGGGGTTGCCGTGGCCAAAGTGCAGCACCCGGCACTTGGACTTGTTAAATGCCATGCCACATGCTCACCGCACCCAGGGTGGGTCCCGATGGGGCACCCCAAAGGACTAGGTGCTCCACCAGAACATCCTCTGCTTGAGGCAACAGCCCTGTGCTCGGACCACAAACACATTGTCTTGTACAGGTTGAGGATGGCTTAGGTTAGGACTAGCTGGTTGAGGCTAAAACTGTCCCAAGCTTCCTGCCAGTGACGTGGGCAATCAAGTTCCAGCATCTGTGCTTGACGCTGTAATTTATTCGCAGAGCTGCGTCCTGTGACGGAAAAGATCTTCTCATGGCCAAGATTAGAAGCCCACTTGTGCTTGTTATTCATGATAAGGCTGAGCTCTTTTTATCCCACTTCTGCACTGCCTTTATGCCACAGCTGGGGAGATGCTGCAAGGAGGGGAGGTTAAAGCCCATCCCACTTTCCAAACTATCTACCCAATGGGTAACTAAACACATCCTGACTGGATTACTCATTCCTTAGAGGAGGCAGGGACAGGGCACAAGAAATGCTAGAGGTAACCCTAAGGTGCTCTGTTCCCTCTCCACAAACCTTGGTCTGAAGAAAGCCAGAACACCCAAGCAATTCAGGAGAAGGAGATCTCTTGTTGTCTACCCAGTCTCAATCTCCTGGGCTCTTCATGGATTTTTGCAACATCCTGCTTCTGTTTCTAAGAGAAACACTGCAGGATGTCTTCACAACTTCATTGTGAAGGAGCAAGAAAGACTCTTTGAGAAGAGGAGGCTCAGGGGGAGACCTTATTGCTCTCTACAACTCCCTGAAGGGAGGTTGTAGCCAGGAGGGGGTTGGTCTCTTCTCCCAGGCAACCAGCACCAGAACAAGAAGACAAAGTTTCAATCTGTGCCAGGGGAAGTTTAGGCTGGAGGTGAGGAGAAAGTTCTTCACAGAGAGAGTTGTTAACCATTGGAATGTGCTGCCCAGGGAGGTGGTGGAGTCCCCATCACTGGAGGTGTTCCAAAAAGGCTTGGATGTGGCACTTGAAGCCATGGTTTAGTTGGCATGAGGTGTTAGGTATTAGGTAATAGGTTGGACTTCAAGATCTCTGAGATCTTTTCCAACCTGGTTGGTTCTATGATTTTATAGGAAGGTCCCTGGTAAAGTCCACGGTTCCATTTGTGAAACATCTGCTGGGAAGGACTTTTATGCACTTAAATTTCTGCCAATGCAGTCTAATGGTTGGAAAAGTGGAGAAACAGTAGCACAGCAGGAGATGTGGGGACAGCAAGAGGATGGGCTCTCAGAGACAGAGAAAGGATAAAAAGTACAATAGAAGCCAGAGGTCCATGGAGAGAAGATGCTCATTTGCACTTTGTCAGTTCTCTGTGGTGTGGGCTGAAAGCTGGGTTTGAAAGGCTGATGAGGTGTGGGGCAGTGCAGCACTGTCTCTTCTTCCTATTAAATCAAGCTGACTAGCCACTGCTGCTAACAGGATGCTAGGGAGAGCCAGATTTTCCACAACACAAGCGTCTTTCAAACAGCAGTACAAGACTTCTGCTACCTCACCCCACCACTTGCCTCTTCCCTACCACCACTACTGCTTTATAAGGAGAGGAGAGGCCTCCTTCCATCACAGGGAGTTTGGTTTCTGATCTGCATCCTTCCAGCTGCTCTGCAGGGACCCTGCACGCAAGAGTAGTTGGCATGGCACGGACGCTTGTTGGGTAAAACTCCGGGTAGGGGAAAGGGCTCATGAATCATTTAGGTTGGAAAAGTCCTTCAGGATCATCCAGCCCAATCTTTAATCTGGCACTGCCAAGGCCACCACTACAACACATGCCTCAGCCCCACATCTAAATCATCTAGGAAGTGGAGGCAGGAGCTGTGCAGAGCTCAGGAGGGGTCACACTCTATCCTCCCTAATGTCAGCTTTTTTAAGGACCTGGCCTCATCATCGTGCCTGCAGCAGCAGTGGCTTGGCAGAGACATGGGCCAAACAGCAGGCACAGCTTTCCCAGGGCAGAGCTGTGACTATGAACCCGTGGGCAAGGTGCCAGGAGGGTTTTCTAGGAACCACTCAAAGGACCTGTGGGGCTTGAGGTCGATGCTGCAGCACTTTCACGTCAGTCCTCTGGACGGTGTGTGTAAAAGACTAACAGAGGCACAAGAGCAGTCCCTTGGAGGGGCTTTGGCCAGGCTATATAAGGAGCTGGTCTCTGCTAAATTCCAGGGGGAGGGAGCATGCTGTAATGATGCTGGTGCTGGCTCCATCACCAGTGGCACAAACCAGAACCTTCCAGTTCTGCGATGGGGAGCAACAGCCAAAAAGAATAAAACCAACAAGCCAACACCAAAAAACCCCAACCCTGCCTTGTGCCCTTGAAACAGTCAGCCTGCAAATTAAAGTTTAGTCTGAAGCTCCACTCCTCTGCAAGCTCAGCCCTGGCCTTGGGAAGGAGGCTGTGCACGTGGGCTGCTGGGAGAGAGAGAGCAACAGTGGGAGAAGAAGCAGGAAAGGGAGACGTGGAGGGAGAGATGCAAAAAAGGTGGAAAGAAAGATTCAGGATAAACATATCCCAGCTGATAAGCAATCAGGGTCAAGATAGGAGGGGATGGAAAACCTGCTCAGAGGAATGAACAGAGGGCTTCTTTTCCTTCAGCCATGCAATGGAGGGCATCAGGGTCTATCTATGTGCAAGAGCCTCCAGCCCCTTGCTGCCGTGCCAAAGGCTGTGCACACAAAGCATGAAATACTTGGTGCCCCTCAGGGTTGGGAGCTTACCTCCATCTCACATGGAGATGACCAGCCTGACTCCTCATCACAAGAAGGCCATGTTGGCCACACTGGCTGGACTTCCAGTCAGCAGACTTTGGCCTGTTTTCAAGACTGGTCAACAAAGTCCCTTGGGAGGGGTTTCCTGAAAGGCCAAGGAGTGCAGGAAAGCTGGATGCTCTTCAAGAAAGAAGTCTTAAAGGTACAGGAACAGGCCAGCTCCATGTGCTGAAAGACAAGCTGGTGGGGAAGACCAGCCTGGCTGACTGCCCAGGCAGGTAGTGGAGTCACCATCACTGGAAGTGTTTAAAATGAGACTGGATGAAGCACTTACTGCCATGGTTTAGTTGATTAGATGGTGCTAGGTGATAGGTTGGACTTGGTGATCTCAAAGGTCTTTTCCAACCTGGTTAATTCTGTGTTCTGAACAGAGATTTGGTTAAAGCTCAGAGGCTAAAGGAGAGTTTATGGTGTTTGGAAGAAGGGGCAGGACACTCAGGAGGACTACAAAGGAGGGAGAAAATAGAACTCAATCTGGCTTCAGCTGTTAGAGAGAAGAGGAAATCCTTCTACAAATATATGAGTAACAAAAAGGGGACTAAGGAGAATCTCTGTCCTTTGTTGGGTGCAGGGAGGAACACAGTCATAAAGGATGAGGAAAAGGCTGAGGTACTTAATACCTTTGTTTTGCCTCAGGCTTTAGTAGGAGGAAAGGTTGTTTGCTGGAAGCCCAGCCCCTGAGCTGGAAGATAGGGATGAGGAGCAGAATGAAGTCCCCATATTCCAAGAGGAGATGGTTAGTGGACTGCTGCACCACTTAGACATGCACAAGTCTCTGGAGCCAGATGGCATACACCTGAGAGAACTGACAGAAGTGTTCACTAAGCCACTTCCCATCATTTATCAGCAGTCCTGACTAACTGGTGAGGTCCCAGTTGACTGGAGATTGGCACATGTGACACCCAGAGGGATCTGGGCTGGCTGGATCCGTGGGCTGAGGCCAGCTGTGTGAGGTTTAACAAGGCCATCCTGCACTTTGGTCACAACATCCCCATGCAGCACTCCAGGCTTGGAGAAGAATGGCTGCAAAGATGAACAAGAGAGAGAGAGCTGGGGATGTTGAATGCCAGCCAGCTGAACGTGAGCCAGCAGTGTGCCCAGATGGCCAAGAAGGCCAGCAGCATCCTATACTCTATCAGAAATAGGGTGCCAAGCAGGACCAGAGTAGTGATTGCCCCCCTGCTAGCAATGGTAAGGTGATACCTTGAGTACTGGTTTCAGTCTTGGGGCCCTCACTATGAGAAAGAAACTAAGGTGCTGGAGCATGTCCAGAGATGAGCAAAGGAGCTGGTGAAGGGTTTGGAGAATAGGTCTTATGAGGAGTGACTGAGGGAACTTGGGCTCTTTATCCTGCAGAAAAGGAGGCTGAGGGGAGGCCTTCTTGCTCTGTGCAACTACGTGCAAGGAGGTTGCAGTGAGGTGGGTGTTGGTCTCTTCCCCCTGGTAACGAGTTATAGGATGAGAGGAAATGGCCTCAAGTTGCACCAGGGGAAGTTTAGGTTGGACATTAGAAGAAACTTCTTCATTGAAAGGATTGTCAAACACTGGAATAGGCTCCCAAGGGAGGGGTTGAACTACAATCCCTGTTTAAAAGATGCAGAGATGTGGTGCTGAGAGACATGGTTTAGCTTGACTCAAGGTTGACTCAAGACTTGCTTGAGTTAGGTGATGGTTGGACTCAATAATCTTGAAGCTCTTTTTCAACTGAAATGATTCTATGACTCCACACATCTGTTGAAGTGAGTCCAGAGGAGACCACAAAAATGAGACTTGCTCAGCATGGAGAATTAGAATAGAATAGAATAGAATAGAATAGAATAGAATAGAAGAATAGAATAGAATAGAATAATAGAATAGAATAGAATAGAATAGACCAGGTTGGAAGAGACCTTCTAGATCATCTAGTCCAACCTATCACCCAACACCATCTCATCAACTAAACCATGGCACCAAGCACCCCAGCCAGTCTCCTTCTAAACACCTCCAGTGCTGGTGACTCCACCACCTTCCTGGGCAGCACATTCCAATGGCAAATCACTCTCTCTAGAAAAGAAGGTTCTGGGGAGAACTTATTGTGGCCTTGCAATACTTAACGGGGACCTATAAGAAAACTGGGGACAGACATTTTAGCAGGGCTTGTTGTGACAGGACAAGGGGTGATGGTTTTAAACTAAAAGAGGGGAGATTCTGACAAGAGAGAAAGAAGACTTTTTTTTGTGCTGAGGGCGGTGAAACAGTGCTTCAGGTTGCCCAGAGAGGCATTAGGTTTCTCATCCCTGGAGACATTCCAGGTCAGGTTGGATGAGGCCCTGAGCAACCTGATTGAGCTGAAGACATCCCTGCTCACTGCAGGGGTGGTTGGATTTGATGACCTTCCAACTTAAACCATTCTGTGATTTCCAACAGGTCTGGCTCTCCACCACCCTATGGCTGTCAGAGAAACTTAGCAAGAACAGAGTACAGTATTTCCACTGGCATTTTGGTAGAGAAGCTCTGCACTGCAAGCTGAGTATTTGTGAGAATACAGGGCAATCTCCATGGACTGAGTAGAGTAGAGTAGAGTAGAGTAGAGTAGAGTAGAGTAGAGTAGAGTGGAGTGGAGAGGAGTGGAGTGGAGTGGAGTGGAGTGGAGTGGAGTGGAGTGGAGTGGAGTGGAATGGAATGGAATAGAATAGAATAGAATAGAATAGAATAGAATAGAATAGAATAGAATAGAATAGAGTAGAGTAGAGTAGAGTAGAGTAGAGTAGAGTAGAGTAGAGTGGAGTGGAGTGGAATAGAATAGAATAGAATAGAATAGAATAGAATAGAATAGAATAGAATAGAATAGAGTAGAGTAGAGTAGAGAGAGGAGTGGAGTGGAGTGGAGTGGAGTGGAGTGGAGTGGAGTGGAGTGGAGTGGAGTGGAGAGGAGTGGAGAGGAGTGGAGTGGAATGGAATGGAATGGAGAGGAGTGGAGTGGAGTGGAGAGGAGTGGAGTGGAATAGAATAGAATAGAATAGAATAGAATAGAATAGAATAGAATAGAATAGAATAGAATAGAATAGAATAGAATTAACCAGGTTGGAAGAGACCTTTGAGATCATCGAGTCCAACCCATCACCCAACACCATCTCATCAACTAAACCATGGTACCAAGCACCCCATCCCAGTATCCTCCTAAACACCTCCAGGGATGGTGACTCCACCACCTCCCTGGGCAGCACATTCCAATGGCAAATCTCTCTTGCTGTGAAGAACTTCTTCCTAACATCCAGCCTAAACCTCCCCTGGTGCAGCTTGAGACTGTGTCCTCTTGTTCTGGTGCTGGTTGCCTGGGAGAAGAGACCAACCCCCACCTGGCTACAACCTCAGGTAGTCATAAAGAGCAATAAGGTCTCCCCCTGAGCCTCCTCTTCTCCAGGCTAAGCAACCCCACCTCCCTCAGCCTCTCCTCATAGGGTTTGCGTTCCAAACCCCTCCCCAGCTTTGTTGCCCTTCTCTGGACACCTTCCAGCAACTCAACATCTTTCCTAACCTGAGGGGCCCAGAACTCAACACAGGACTCAAGGTGTGGCCTAAGCTGTGCTGAGTACAGGGGCAGCTCTAATATAAGCACTTCCTGACCTGATCAACAAGTAGGGTTCCAGGTCTCCCTCAGCAATCCTTCTAGGTTTGCTGAAGCAAGTCCAGCTGAAATCTCCATCCACCATCTGGGTAATAATGAAGAAAAAAGATCTTGCCCATGTGCTTTTCCTAAATCCTTCTCCACTTTTCATGAACCACAACATTCAAGGAGCCTGTGACCTCACCTCCCATACAGCACAACCCCTGATGTTTCAGCACTCTCAGAATGATATTCAGGTGTTGCTCCTGCCCATAACTCAACAGCTCGCCCTTGGCTAAATCATTGCTTCCAGAAAGGAGCCTGGTCTTCATTTAAGAATCCATGGATGAAGAAACTGAGTAGCCTACTGACTAATGATCCTCAGCAGTAACCACAAGCCTGGGTGGTTTGGCTCTGCTTTGCAGCTCTGTGAAGGCTATTTTATGCTAGATTAAAGAGATCTTTCTCATCAGGCCTTTCTTCTCCACAAGCAATCCTTCTCCTGTCACCTCTCCATCTCATCTTGTGATAAGCTGGCCAGTGCAAGCTTTCTGAGCTTGTCACACTAAGGCTTTCTCTTCACTCTTCAGATAATTTCTGCAGACCTTTTTCCCCTGCCCTATCTCATTTTTCAGTATCTCCTTTAAAGCAGCAATGTTTGGAAGGCTGGATGTTAGGTACAAGTTCTTCACAGCAAGAGAGATTGGCCATTGGGATGGGCTGCCCAGGGAGGTGGTGGAGTCACCATCCCTGAAGGTGTTTAAAAAGAGACTGGATTGGTGCCATGGTTTAGGTGGTGAGATGGTGTTGGGTGATAGGTTGAACTTGATGATCTCAAAGGTCTTTTCCAACCTGGTCAATTCAATTCAATTCAATTCAATTCAATTCAATTCAATTCAATTCAATTCAATTCAATTCAATTCAATTCAATTCAATTCAATTCAATTCAATTCAGTTCAGTTCAATTCAATTCAGTTCAGTTCAGTTCAATTCAATTCAGTTCTGTTCAGTTCAGTTCAATTCAATTCAGTTCTGTTCAGTTCAGTTCAGTTCAATTCAATTCAATTTAATTTCTATTCCATTCTATTCTATTCTATTCTATTCTATTCTATTCTATTCTATTCTATTCTATTCTATTCTATTCTATTCTATTCTATTCTATTCTATTCTAATGTGTCCTTCTCAGTGTCTGTCTGATATTTTCCTTCCTGCTTACAGTGAAAATAACAGAATCACAGAATCAGCCAGGTTGGAAGAGACCTCCAAGATCAAGTCCAACCTATGACCCAAACCTAACTAATCAACTAGACCATGGCACTAAATGCCTCATCCAGTCTCTTCTTAAACACCTCCAGTGATGGTGACTCCACCACCTCCCTGGGCAGCACATTCCAATGGCCAATCTCTTTCTATGAAGAACTTCTTCCTAACATCCAGCCTAAACCTCCCCTGGTGCAGCTTGAGACTGTGTCCTCTTGTTCTGGTGCTGGTTGCCTGGGAGAAGAGACCAACCCCCTCCTGGCTACAACCTCCCTTCAGGTAGTTGTAGACAGCAAGAAGGTCTCCCCTGAGCTTCCTCTTCTCCAGGCTAAGCAACTCACAATGAAGATTTGACTTCAGAATCCATGTGGGGAAACTTCTTTTTCATTTAAAACCATTACCCTTTGTCTTACAATACAATACAATACAATACACCAGGTTGGAAGAGACCATCGTGTCCAACCCATCAACCAATCCAACCCACCCAACAACTGCTGAACCATGGCACCAAGCACCCCATCAAGTCTCCTCCTGAGCATCTCCAATGAAGGTGACTCCACCACCTCCATGGGTAGCCGATTCCAATGGGCAATCACTCTCTCTGTATAGAACTTCTTGTCTTGTCTTGTCCCAACAGGCCCTGCTGAAAAAAACTGTCTCCATTTTTTCCTTACAGGATTCTTTTAAGAGCTGAAGGCCTCAAGAAGGTCTCCAGCAACACTTCACAAAGCCAGCTTTCTTTTCAGGCCCTCTGTACAGCCATGCTGACCAAATCTGGGGCAGAACCTTGGTTGACCCTGGCTTTGAAAGTGTGCACATCCCACAGCATGTTGCAAAGTGGGACTTGGCATTGTTTCAGGACACAGTAAACAGGAAAGGTCACCAGAGACCATGCAGTGCTAGGTTTCACAGGCAGAGCTTTGCACTGTTCTGTTCTGCAGCCAAAACAAAAGCCATGGAGTGCCTAGAAGTGAGCATCATCGAATCACAGAATGGTCCAGGCTGATTCTATGATTCAGAGAATGGTTTGTGTTGGAAGAGACCTCCAAAGGTCATCCAGTCCAACCTCCCCACAGTCAGCAGGAACATCCCCAACTAAATCAGGCTGCCCAGGGCTTCATCGAGCCTCACCTTGAATATCTCCAGGGAAGGGACCTCAACCACCTCCCTGGACAACCTGTTCCAGTGTTCCACCACCCTCATAGTGAAGAACTTCTTCCTGATATCCAATCTGAATCTGTCCTTCTCTAGTTTGAAGCCATTGCCCCTTGTCCTGTCACTGCAGGCCTTTGCAAACAGTCTCTCTCCGTCCTTCCTGTAGCCCCCATCAGGGGCTGGCAGGCTGCTATCAGGTCTCCCCAGAGCCTCCTCTTCTCCAGGCTGAACAATCCCAGCTCCCTCAGCCTGTCCTTAGTATCATAGTGTCATAGTATCAGTCAGGGTTGGAAGGGACCACAAGGATCATCTAGTTCCAACCCCCTGCCGTGGGCAGGGACACCCCACACTAGATCAGGCTGGCCAGAGCCTCATCCAGCCTGGGCTTAAACACCTCCAGGGATGGGGCCTCAACCACCTCCCTGGACAACCCACTCCAGGGCTTCCTTGCAGCAGAGGATCTCCCAACTCTTCTCCAGCAACCCCAATGAAAGAACACAAGATACACAGAGCAGTGCCTCCCCAACACCCTCCTGCAGCTTCTGCCAAGTGGCTACTGCAAGCCATCCTGAGCTGGACGAGCTGCTCTCGCGTTTAGCGGCCACTGGCAGACTGTTTTCCCTCCACCCAACTGCCCAGTTGCTTGTCTGAACCCTCATGAACCTCCAGCTGGGCTGGAGTTCAGCTTGCTGGGTTTGATCCTGAGCCCTGGTGTCACAAGGCCGAGCTTCTTGCAGATGTCAGGTCTGAGGACGTGGCTGGGGCCAGCGGAGCCCTGTCAGCCTTTCCCCACTGCTGAACTCCCGCTGACACCGAAAGGAGCCGGCCAGACTCCCCGGGATGCTGAGCGCAGGGGAACTGCGCTGGCCACATCCCGAACAAACAGGAGGGGAAAGGCAGAAATGGGTCCCTGTAAAAAATGAGAGGGGAAGTAAGGGGCAAAGTGAGAAGGGAAACGTCTGATTCATTAGGAGCTTGTTTTGCTTTTGTCTTCTCCAAGGAGGAAGAGGATGGAGCGCCGTCGAAGACAGAGACAGAAGGATGTTTCCTGGCCCAGCCTGGGAGAGGGTCAGATAATGAGCAGATAACAATAGAAATGATGACTGAGACAAAAACATAGCCACTTGTCAGGCAGAGAGAGCAGCAGGCTCCACCATAGGCAGCCAGAGGCTGAAGAGGAAGAGGCGTGAGCACTGCGTCAGCGCACGAGCTGCCCCGTCCAGGTAGGGCTGCTGAGAGCTGAGACTCTCCTGGTCTGCTACATCCCATTGCATGGGCACTCTCACATTCTTGTTCTGAGGGCAAATTCAAACCATGGATGTTGTTAGCCATTGGAATGTGCTGCCCAGGGAGGTGGTGGAGTCCCCATCCCCAGAGGTGTTCAAGAGGGGATGGGACGTGGCCCTTGGTGCCATGGTTTAGTAGCCATGAGGTGCTGGGTGACAGGTTGGACTTGGTGATCTTTGAGGTCTTTTCCAACCTTGTTGATTCTATGATTCCATGTGGCTAGGGATGGGCAGCAACCATTTACCATGAGTCTCTCTGCCCACTGTGGTTTGTGATTCTACTCTTGGTTCCCATTGACCAGCACTTCAGAACTGTCACCCAAGCACTCTGTCTGAAACTGGGTCTGCCAAGGATTTCCACTTACCTGATGGGTGTCAGCCTGTACGAAGGAGCAATAGTAAATCAAACTGACTCTGGAGGTCTTCTCAGAAAGGTCTGGTTTGGTTTCTCTATTGCAAGTAAAACATGCTGTGGTCTTCACACCTCTCCAGGGGTCAACATGCAAACATAGTCATCTGGGGTATGCAAACACAGATGCAAAACTACAGGTAGGCAAATGCCAAAGTTCCAGGCTGAAGCCTGCTCTGTGAGAATGAAAAGTGCTGTTGTTCACATCTGAATTAGTGGTAGACAAGAGACACTACTCTGTATGAGAGAGATGGGCCTGTTCAGTCTGGGGAAGAGAAGTTTCTGTGGAGACCTTCTTGTGTCCTTCCAGTATCTGAAGGGGCTACAAGAAAGCTGGGGAGGGACTTTTTAGGGTGTCAGGGAGTGATAGGACTGGGGGAATGGAACAAAACTAGAAATGGGTAGATTCAGATTGGATGTTAGGAAGAAGTTCTTCCCCATGAGGGTGGTGAGAGACTGGCACAGGTTGCCCAGGGAGGTGGTGGAAGCCTCATCCCTGGAGGTTTTTTGAAGCCAGACAGGATGTGGCTGTGAGCAACCTCCTATAGTGTGAGGTGTCCCTGCCCATGGCAGGGGGTTGGAACTGGCTGATCCTTGAGGTCCCTTCCAACCCTGACAATTCTATGATTCTATGATCCTATGAGGTAATTTCCAGCACCAGACCTCAATGGAAACTTCTGCAAGGTGCCTGTGTACATATCAGCCACCTTCTTCTTTGGGCAAAGCAGTTGTGCATGACTACTCCTACCATCCCCATCACTCCCCAGACAGTGGCCCAGAGAATGATGCTCACATCTGCAAAGAGTTTTCCCAGGGTTTGCCTATGCAGTCCTCTGTAAGTTCCTTATATCTAAAGGATAAAATCATAAGGGCTGCAAAAACAGATTCTGAGTAGCTTTTTGGAGCTCCCAGACTCTTCTTGTGTATCACAGAGTCATAGAATTCTTTGGGTTGGGAGGGCCCTTTAAAGAGCATCTGGTCCAACCCCTGCAGTGAGCAGGGACATCTTCAAGCAAATCAGGTTGCTCAGGCCTTCATCCAACCTGACTTGGAATGTTTCCAGGGATGAAGCTTCTACTACTTCTCTGGGCAATCTGTGCCAGTGTTTCACCACTCTCACTGTAAAGAAGTTCTTCCTTATGTCTAGAATCATAGAATATTAGAATTGTCAGGGTTAGAAGGGACCTGGAGCATCATCCAGTTCCAACCCCCTGCCATGGGCAGGGACACCTTCAGATACTGGAAGGCCACAATAAGGTCTCCTTGGAGCCTTCTCTTCTCCAGACTGAACAGCCCCAACTCCCTCAGTTTGTCCTCATAGGCGAGGTGCTCCATCCCTGTAGTCATCTATCTAGTGTGAATCCCCCTCTTTGAGTTTAAAACCCCCTCCACTTGTCCTCTTACAACAGACCCCATTAAAAAGAGTGTCCTCAGATTTCTTGTAAGCCCCCTTCAAGTATGACAGAAAAGCCTTGACTCTGACTCCAGCTCTTAAAAGGGAGTTCAGGGGTCTGTAGTAAGACCCATGGTTGCTTACCTTCCACGTCTGGTGCTGAGGTGACACCAGAGCTGCTTAGCCACTGAGGTGACAGATGTGCCTGCAGGCACCTATCTAGAGCCACACAATACAGCCCCTCAGCTGGGGTGAGTCACTCAGTAATTGAACCCAAAGTCCAAAAGCAATGCTGTCCTCTACTTGGCCATGCTGGGAACCAAAGAGAACGGAAACAGCCGAAGTATGACTCATCCCTGGTTCTTACTACACATTGGCCACAGCAACCCCATGTTGTGCTACAGGCTGGGGTCAGCTGGAGACCAGCCAGGCGGAAAGGGACCTGGGTTGACAGTAGGCTGAACACAAGCCAGCAGTGTGCCCAGGTGGCCAAGAAGGCCAATGGCATCCTGGCCTGCATCAGGAACAGTGTGGCCAGCAGGAGCAGGGAGGTCATTGTGCCCCTGGACTCAGCACTGGTTAGGCCACACCTTGAGTCCTGTGTCCAGTTCTGGGCCCCTCAGGTTAGGAAAGATGTTGAGTTGCTGGAGGGTGTCCAGAGAAGGGCAACAAAGCTGGGGAGGGGTTTGGAGCACAGCCCTGTAAGGAGAGGCTGAGGGAGCTGGGGTTGCTTAGCCTGGAGAAGAGGAGGCTCAGGGGAGAGCTTCTTGCTCTTTATGACTACCTGAAGGGAGGTTGTAGCCAGGTGGGGGTTGGTCTCTTCTCCCAGGCAACCAGCACCAGAACAAAAGGACACAGTCTCAAGCTGTGCCAGGGGAGGTTTAGGCTGGATGTTAGGAAGAAGTTCTTCACAGCAAGAGAGATTGTCCATTGGAATGTGCTGCCCAGGGAGGTGGTGGAGTCACCATCCCTGGAGGCGTTTAGGAGGAGACTGGATGAGGCATTTGATGCTGTGGTTTAGTTGCTGAGATGGTATTGGGTGATAGGTTGGGCTTGAGGAGCTCGAAGTCTTTTCCAATCTGGTCTATTCTATTCTATTCTATTCTATTCTATTCTATTCTATTCTATTCTATTCCATTCCATTCCATTCCATTCCATTCTTATTCATAACACATGAATTACTTCACAGCTATCTGACATTATGATTGGTGGCTTTATGTGCTTTATGAAGATGTGTGCTGGCTGTAGCTTCTTTACCACCATATAAATGACCAAGTTCATTGTGTGAGGCCACACCTTGAATACTGGGTACAGTTTTTGGGGCCTTCTTTGGAAGAAGGACATTGAGGTGCTGAAGCTTGTCCAAAGAAGAACAATCAAGCTGATGAGGGGCCTAGAGCCCAAGTCTAGATGGGAGGAGGGGGAATGGTTTTAAGCTGAGGGAGAGTAGGTTTAGACTGGATCTTAGCGAGAAGTTCTTCAGGATGAGGGTGGTGGGACTCTGGAATAGACTGTCCAGGGATGTTGTGGATGCCTCCTCCTTGGGGGTGTCCAGGCCAGGTGGGATGAGAACTTGAGCAGCTGAGTCTAGTTGAGAGGTGTCCCTTCCAACCTAAGCCATTTTATGATTCTGGAGTACTGCATCCAGTTCTGGAGCCCCTATTACAGGAAGGATCTGGAGGTGCTGGAGTATGGCCAGAGAAGGGCCACGAGGATGAGCAGAGGGCTGGAGCTGCTCTGCTATGAGGACAGACTGAGGGAATTGGGGCTGTCCAGCCTGGAGAGGAGAAAGCTCCCAGGAGACTTGATTGTTGCCTTCCAGTATAAGTAAGCTGAGGAGGGAGTTTTTAGGGTGTCAGGGAGTGATAGGAATGGGGGGAATGGATAAAAACTAGAAATGAGTAGATTCAGATTGGATGTTAGGAAGAAGTTGTTCCCCATGAGAGTGCTGAGACACTGGCACAGGTGGAAGCCTCATCCCTGGAGGTTTTGCAGCCAGGCTGGATGTGGCTGTGTGCAACCTGCTGTAGTGTGAGGTGTCCCTGCCCATGGCAGCGGGTTGGAAGTGGGTGACCCTTGAGGTCCCTTCCAACCCTGACAATTCTATGATTCCATGATTCTATGTCTTACACTGCATGGCAATTCTAGGCTCACCATGCCACCAGCAATGGGGTCAGTCCAGCTGCAGAAAGCCCTGTCTGCACCTTCAGGGACTTGCAGAAGGAGCCAGGGAGGACATTTGTCTTGACCAGGGAGCAAAATGTTGTCTGGGGGAAGGAGAGCAGAAATTATGTTTATCAAATTGCTGGCTGCAGATACTGTGCTCAACTTGGGCTGGTAAGTGTGATGAGGTGAAATTTGATGTCTTAACCACAGCTGGGCAAACTCACCAGATGTACCAGCAGAAATCAGCACTCCTTGGCCTTAAACCGGCGTGTACAGCAAGTTTCATTTAAAGGCCATGGTTCTGAGATGGATGCTCCTGATGCCTAAACTGGGAGCTGAAAGTAAGTCATTGATGGAAAGACATCAAGAAACACACAGTGAATTTCACAGAATCACAGAATCACCAAGGTTGGAAGAGACCTCAGAGATCAAGTCCAACCTATCACCACAGACCTCATGACTAAACCATGGCACCAAGTGCCACATCCAATCCCCTCCTGAACACCTCCAGGGATGGTGACTCCACCACCTCCCTGGGCAGCACATTCCAATGCCTAACAACTCTCTCAGTGAAGAACTTTCTCCTCACCTCCAGCCTAAACTTCCCCTGGTGCAGCTTGAGACTGTGTCCTCTTGTTCTGGTGCTGCTTGCCTGGGAGAAGAGACCAACCCCCTCCTGGCTGCAACCTCCCTTCAGGCAGTTGTAGAGAGCAAAAAGGTCTCCTCAGAGCCTCCTCTTCTCCAGGCTAAACAATCCCAGCTCCCTCAGCCTCTCCAAGCAAAACCCATCAGGCATTCATCTAAGCAAGCCATGCTGGCAGCTTCTACAGCTGACAGAGAGAGACAGGCTGGGGGTGGGGGGAACTGATTCCTACCATTCTGAGATGCTCTCGTATGTAGTGCTGAGCTGCAATCTGGAGGAACTCCTCTCTCCAACCAGAGAAGGGGCATCTAGATACCTCTGTTAAGTACCTGATGTAAACTGGATGGTAACAAACAAATCTGTCTGGTGTCCATGACAGGCTGGGAAAGTTCAGAGGAGAAATCCATGAGGGGTTTCCTAGGCTGCAGATAAGTAGCCAACGATTTTATTTGCTACGAGCTGCTGGGCAGAAATTATGTTCATCAAATTGCTGGCTACAAATAGGCTACTCAGCTCAGGCTGCTAGCCCCCTCCACCACCCAGCCAGAGCCTCCACCCCCCTCCTCCCTGCTCCATCCAGGAGAAGGGCTCCTATCTCCTGAGAATCCTGATAAACCCTCCTCTCGCGCCCTCCCCTTCCCCCTGAAATAAAAGTGAGCTGTCTTAGTGCTAGGATGCAGAAACCACTTCCAAGCCAGCATTACATCAACATTGCAGCTGATAAAGGGATGCACAATGGAGTGTTAGACTAATAGAAAAACACAGCTCAGATAAGGCAGGCTCCTGATAGCCTGGGCTGATGTAAAATGCCATTGTCTCCCCTTCTGTCAGCTGAGTCACCGAGTGATAGGGAATTCCAGTGGCAACGGGCAAGTCAGGGGTCAGAAACCACGGACCCTGGGTAATGCAAATCCCCCGGCCTGGGCACTGCTGGGGATGATGGAGCTGGGCTGGGAGGATGTGCTTAGGGGTGCAGGTGGTGGCAAAATGCCTCCCCAGGCTGCAGGGATGGGGAGGGAGGGCAAAGAATGCAAAGGGTGCAGGCTGCAAGGCTGCTCCAGGCTCTGTGTGCAGGGATGTAACCACAGCACAGCTTTGGCTCTGTGTGCAGGGATGGAACCCCAGCAGAGCTCTGGCTCTGTGTGCAGGGATGGAACCCCAGCAGAGCTCTGGCTCTGTGTGCAGGGATGGAACCCCAGCAGAGCTCTGGTTCTGTGTGCAGGGATGGAACCCCAGCAGAGCTCTGGCTCTGTGTGCAGGGATGGAACCCCAGCAGAGCTCTGGCTCTGTGTGCAGGGATGGAACCACAGCAGAGCTCTGGCTCTGTGTAGGGATGTAACCCCAGCACAGCTCTGGCTCTGTATGCAGGGATGTAACCACAGCAGAGCTCTTGGTCTGTGTAGGGATGTAAACCCAGCAGATCTCTGGCTCTGTGTGCAGGGATGGAACCCCAGCAGAGCTCTGGTTCTGTGTGCAGGGATGTAACCACAGCACAGCTCTGGCTCTGTGTGCAGGGATGGAACCCCAGCAGAGCTCTGGCTCTGTGTGCAGGGATGGAACCCCAGCAGATCTCTGGCTCTGTGTGCAGGGATGGAACCCCAGCAGATCTCTGGCTCTGTGTGCAGGGATGGAACCCCAGCAGAGCTCTGGTTCTGTGTGCAGGGATGGAACCCCAGCAGAGCTCTGGTTCTGTGTGCAGGGATGGAACCCCAGCAGAGCTCTGGTTCTGTGTGCAGGGATGGAACCCCAGCAGAGCTCTGGTTCTGTGTGCAGGGATGTAACCACAGCACAGCTCTGGCTCTGTGTGCAGGGATGGAACCCCAGCAGAGCTCTGGCTCTGTGTGCAGGGATGGAACCCCAGCAGAGCTCTGGTTCTGTGTGCAGGGATGGAACCCCAGCAGAGCTCTGGCTCTGTGTGCAGGGATGGAACCACAGCACAGGCTCTGTGTGCAGGGATCTAATCACAGCAGAGCTCTGGCTCTGTGTGCAGGGATGGAACCCCAGCAGAGCTCTGGCTCTGTGTGCAGGGATGTAACCCCAGCAGAGCTCTGGCTCTGTGTGCAGGGATGGAACCCCAGCAGAGCTCTGGCTCTGTGTGCAGGGATGGAACCCCAGCAGAGCTCTGGTTCTGTGTGCAGGGATGGAACCCCAGCAGAGCTCTGGCTCTGTGTGCAGGGATGGAACCACAGCACAGGCTCTGTGTGCAGGGATCTAATCACAGCAGAGCTCTGGCTCTGTGTGCAGGGATGGAACCCCAGCAGAGCTCTGGCTCTGTGTGCAGGGATGTAACCCCAGCAGAGCTCTGGCTCTGTGTGCAGGGATGGAACCCCAGCAGAGCTCTGGCTCTGTGTGCAGGGATGGAACCACAGCACAGCTCTGGTTCTGTGTGCAGGGATGTAATCACAGCACAGCTCTGGCTCTGTGTGCAGGGATGGAACCCCAGCACAGCTCTGGCTCTGTGTGCAGGGATGGAACCCCAGCAGAGCTCTGGCTCTGTGTGCAGGGATGGAACCACAGCACAGCTCTGGCTCTGTGTGCAGGGATGTAACCACAGCACAGCTCTTGGTCTGTGTAGGGATGTAACCCCAGCAGATCTCTGGCTCTGTGTGCAGGGATGTAACCCCAGCAGAACTCTGGCTCTGTGTGCAGGGATGAAACCCCAGCAGAGCTCTGGTTCTGTGTGCAGGGATGGAACCCCAGCAGAGCTCTGGCTCTGTGTGCAGGGATGGAACCCCAGCAGAGCTCTGGTTCTGTGTGCAGGGATGGAACCCCAGCAGAGCTCTGGCTCTGTGTGCAGGGATGGAACCCCAGCAGAGCTCTGGCTCTGTGTGCAGGGATGGAACCCCAGCAGAGCTCTGGCTCTGTGTGCAGGGATGGAACCCCAGCAGAGCTCTGGCTCTGTGTGCAGGGATGTAACCCCAGCAGAGCTCTGGCTCTGTGTGCAGGGATGGAACCCCAGCAGAGCTCTGGCTCTGTGTGCAGGGATGGAACCCCAGCAGAGCTCTGGTTCTGTGTGCAGGGATGTAACCCCAGCAGAGCTCTGGCTCTGTGTGCAGGGATGGAACCCCAGCAGAGCTCTGGCTCTGTGTGCAGGGATGGAACCCCAGCAGAGCTCTGGCTCTGTGTGCAGGGATGGAACCCCAGCAGATCTCTGGCTCTGTGTGCAGGGATGGAACCACAGCACAGGCTCTGTGTGCAGGGATATAATCACAGCAGAGCTCTGGCTCTGTGTGCAGGGATGGAACCCCAGCAGAGCTCTGGCTCTGTGTGCAGGGATGGAACCCCAGCAGAGCTCTGGTTCTGTGTGCAGGGATGGAACCCCAGCAGAGCTCTGGTTCTGTGTGCAGGGATGGAACCCCAGCAGAGCTCTGGCTCTGTGTGCAGGGATGGAACCCCAGCAGAGCTCTGGTTCTGTGTGCAGGGATGGAACCCCAGCAGAGCTCTGGCTCTGTGTGCAGGGATGGAACCCCAGCAGATCTCTGGCTCTGTGTGCAGGGTTGGAACCACAGCAGAGCTCTGGCTCTGTGTGCAGGGATGGAACCCCAGCAGAGCTCTGGCTCTGTGTGCAGGGATGGAACCCCAGCAGAGCTCTGGTTCTGTGTGCAGGGATGGAACCACAGCAGAGCTCTGGCTCTGTTGCAGGGATGTAACCACAACAGATGTATCTCAGTGCCACCACTCCTGGCATGGGACCCATCAGTTAGTGGCTTTTCTGTGCTGTTTCACCTTCCCACCCATCTCCTGTGTTTTCCTGGGTACTCTGAAGTCAGAGAGGGTGGGAAGTCAGCTGGAGAATGCAGGGGAGAGGATGCTGATCGCACTGCTTTGGGTAACTGCAGCGTCCCAGGTTCCTTTGGGTCAAGATTTTGCACCCTTCAGTGCTAAAAGGGGGCCTACAAGAAAGACAGGGATAGACTTTTTAGCAAACTGTGACAGGGCAAGGGGTGAGGAAGTTGAAAAGAAGGGAGATTCAGAAGTGACAGAAGGAAGAATTCTTTTACCAAGGTGATGAAACACTGAGACAGATTGCCCAGGGAAGTGGCAGGAGCCTCACCCCCAGAAAAATGGCAGGTGAGGTTGGATGGGGCTCTGAGCAATGTGATCAGGTTGAAGATGTCCCTGCCCAGTGCAGAGGGCTTGGATTGGATGTCCTGGGAAGATTCCTTCCAACACAAAACATTCTGTGGTTCTTTCAGATGTTCTCTTCCATGGGTTTTGGACATCCCCCGGCACAGGAGGGGCTGAATCTTGCCTTGAGCCACCATCACACCCCAGACCAGTTCAATGATAAAGTGGGAGAGGCATGGAGAAGGACACCATGCCCACACCCACCCGGGTGCCCGCAGCCAGAGGAGGGTGTCTGTCTCCATCCACCCTCTGAAAGGGAACTCCCAAAGCCCACTGAGGGCTGTGATCGGTGCCTGGGCCGGTGACTGAGAGTGATTTTTCCTTCTGTGGGCTCTGCTTTCATTTTCCTGTGCTGCCCTTTGATCTCCTCTCACAGGGCTCCAGCCCAGGAGGCTGCTCTAAAGGAGGAGCTCCAGATTATGTGACAGGCTTATGTCATTTTCCAACGGACATGCTGGCCTGGCTTGCAGTGCAGAGGGCTTTTTTTAGTGCTGGCACTGCTCTCCTTGGCCACACAGGTCCTAGAGAAACCCCGTGGTGAGGATGCTGCCGGGACCTTGTGCCCCGGTGAAAGCCTGAGCCAGCCCTGGTCCTTCTCTCCGTGTTTGCTCACACCTCTGTGCTTCAGATTTAGCCACAAGCCAGCTGGGGCCAGACCCTCCCGGACTGAAGCCCCAGTGTAAAGGCAGAGCACAGGATTTATGCTGGGGAATGGATGATATCTCCTCAACTAATCCTTGTGAGTTGAGCAGAGGCTACAAGGACATCACACATTACAGGGGCAGAAAGTATGAAACTCCGGTGCTGAGGAACCTAACCTGGCTGCAGACCGTCACAGCTTGCCCTCCTCTTCATCAGCAATTGAGAGTTTTGCTGGAGGTGGAAACAAGCCCCAAAATGTTGAAGAGTGTAAAGAGAAGAGGATGGAGGTCCATCACCTCCATGACTGTGAAGAAGCCAAGATGGCCAGGCTAAGCTGCTGAAGGTGGAAGACTGTGGAGGACACCCTGTCACATAAGGAGCTCTGACTCTTGTGTCTTGGCCAAAGCTGTAGAATGGAATGGAATGGAATGGAATGGAATGGAATGGAATGGAATGGAATGGAATGGAATAGAATAGAATAGAATAGAATAGAATAGAATAGAATAGAATAGAATAGAATAGAATAGAATAGAATAGAATAGAATAGAATGGAATAGAGTAGAGTAGAGTAGAATAGGGTGGAATAGGATGGAATAGGATGGAATAGAATAGAGAATGGAATGGAATGGAATGGAATGGAATGGAATGGAATGGAATGGAATGGAATGGAATAGAATAGGGTGGAATAGGATGGAATAGGATGGAATAGAATAGAATGGAAGAATGGAATGGAATGGAATGGAATGGAATGGAATGGAATAGAATAGAATAGAATAGAATAGAATAGAATAGAATAGAATAGAATAGAGTAGAATAGGTGGAATAGGATGGAATAGGATGGAATAGAATAGAGAATGGAATGGAATGGAATGGAATGGAATGGAATGGAATGGAATGGAATGGAATGGAATGGAATGGAATGGAATAGAATAGGGTGGAATAGGATGGAATAGGATGGAATAGAATAGAATAGAGAATGGAATGGAATGGAATGGAATGGAATGGAATGGAATGGAATGGAGTGGAATGGAATGGAATGGAATGGGGTGGAATAGGATGGAATAGAATAGAATAGGGAATGGAATAAAATGGAATGGAATGGAATGGAATGGAATGGAATGGAATGGAATGGAATGGAATAGAATAGAATAGAATAGAATAATGGAATAGAATAGAATAGAATAGAATAGAATAGAATAGAATAGAATAGAATAGAATAGAATTAACCAGGTTGGAAGAGACCTTTGAGATCACTGAGTCCAACCTATCACCCAACACCATCTCATCAGCTAAACCATGGCACCAAGTGCCTCATCCATTCTCTTCCTAAACACCTCCTGGGATGGTGACTCCACCACCTCCCTGGGCAGCACATTCCCATGGCCAATCTCTCTTTCTGGGAAGAACTTCTTCCTAACCTCAAGCCTGAACCTCCCCTGGTGCAGCTTGAGACTGTGTCCTCTTGTTCTGGTGCTGGTTGCCTGGGAGAAGGGACCAACCTGCACCTGCCTACAACCTCCTTGGGATGGAAGAGACCTTTAAAGATCATCCAGTCCAAACCCCTTGCCATCAGCAGGGACATCTGCAACTGGCTCAGGTTGCTCAGAGCCCTGTCCTGCCTCACAGGGGTGGGACATCTAGCACCACTGGGATCGTGGATCCAGGGTGATCTAGAAGCTCAGGTGCCTAGAAGAAAAGCCTAGAGGTGTTTGACACTGGCTGGAACATCTTCCATTGGCTGAGAACTCTGCTATGAAAGCAAGTGGACTTCAAAAGCTGACTTAATGTTGGAAGTGGTCAGCTTGGCATGCCCTAAAGCAGAGCTGCTGTCACACAGCACTAAATACTTTCTCCTGCCCTGAGATGGAACTGTAAACTGGCTGTAGCCAAATCTACCCAAAGCCATTAGTGAACCTCTAGGCCCATCTCTAGAAATTGATTTTCCTGAAGGAGGTTGTAGCCAGGTGGGGGTTGGTCTCCTCTCCCAGGCAACCAGCACCAGAACAAGGGGACACAGTCTCAAGCTGCACCAGGGGAAGTTTAGGCTGGAGGTGAGGAGAAAGTTCTTCACAGGGAGAGTTGTTGGCCATTGGAATGTGCTGCCCAGGGAGGTGGTGGAGTCCTGTCCCTGGAGGTGTTCAGAAAAGGATTGGACGTGGCACCTGAAGCCATGGTTTAGTAGTCATGAGGTGTTGGGTGACAGGTTGGACTTGATGATCTTTGAGGTCTTTTCCAATCCATCATTGATTCTATGATTCTGTTCTATAACTCCATGAGTGAAGAAGGGTAGACAAAGCTTTTGAAGCTGTTGCTGCTGAATTGCCCTTTCTTCAGCCTGACATATTCCTTCCCCATCGTGCCAAGACCCACGAGGGTCATGGTTGGCCAGTATGGCTACAACAGCAGTTTGGGTGCTGGGAGTTGTGTCTATCACCCTAACAGGAAGCCCATCCTCTCCTTCCCTCACTGCCAATGGGAAGCAATCCTGGAGCTGGAGGCCCTGGCACAGGAGACCGGGGTGAACATACAGGATGAGGATGGGAAGAGCACAAGGGGAGAGGCAAGCCCTATCGATTGGTGTGTGAAAGCTCTCCCAGGAGCCCTGTTGCTGAGAGACAGCCCTGGGAGATGCAAGGCTGGAATTAATAACTGCCCCACTGGGGCCCTGTTTGCTCTCCTTGCCCAGAGCCAGAGGACTTTGGTCACAGCTTATCACCTAGCTGAAAGCCCCAGGAATGCAGGCCCAGGCAAATGTGCATGTTCACACGACATCGATTAATCAAACGACTCCCCCACCCTTTAACCCTTTGCAGATCAGGGAGGGGGAGGAGGTGAGCATAGCTCTCTTGTGGCTAAAATCAGGGCCCCAGCAGTCTCTTCAGAGCAACCAGAGGCAAGGGGCTAAGTCTCCTGTGAACTTCAGCCAAGACACCACCATCTCACTCTGCATCCAGGCCTGTTCTAAAGTCGCATCCCCATCCCCTTCAAGCTGCTTAGGGAATTGATTCTGCTGCCTGCCTCTGAAAAGATCCCTTTGCAGTGGAAGGCAAGCATCTCACCACTTTAAGATGCCTTGAAACTCCCAATCATCTGCCCTGAAAAAACTATCACAGGCTTTTTTTCTTCCTCTTCACTCTGCTTCACTTTTCAGGTGCTGCTTGGTGGTGGCTGTACAGCTTT
Organism: Picus viridis; assembly: GCA_033816785.1. NCBI lineage: Eukaryota > Metazoa > Chordata > Aves > Piciformes > Picidae > Picus > Picus viridis. The sequence continues at coordinate 7,010,843 of CM066576.1, read as the reverse complement.
CCCCAAGCTTCCCATGGCTGTGATTTCTGTACACATCTGTGATGGGATGATCTCCACTCTGAAGAGCACAGAGGAAAACACACACACATATTTTTCCCCGCCCCCAGCTTTCACTTTGGGACACAAAATATCATCTGATGCAGCCTACAGCAGGCAGGATTTACCTCCTCCATGGCAAGACCAACCACCCTCTTGCCTGGCAGTTGGGGGCTTGAGGTTCAGCAGTATGCAGCAGAGTGTGCTCCTGCTTGCTACATGATGTGGAGGAAGGTTTTCAGGCTCTCGAGTTAGTAGAATCACAGAACTGTTAGGGTTGGAAGTGACCTCAAGGATCATCTAGTTCCAACCCCCACCTCACACTAGATCAGGTTGCTCAGAGATTTGCAGTTAGGTAGCAGTTATTCAGCCAACTAAACCTCTGTGGGTCCTCTATGGTGAAGGAAGAGGCAGTGCCATGTCCCAAGGGCAATTTAGCACACTGCTCTGTATCATCCCCTGGGAGATCCTGATGGCAGAGACCCCAGAAAAACATCACAGGTAGAATTAAATGCTTCAGTCTGGCCAGGATGGGCATTGCTTCATTGGTTACCCTCATCCTTGCCAACACCCTGAAGTCCATGGGCTGGATCAACAGGTCACTTCAATACAGGCAGGCTCCAAACAGACCCTTCAGGAGGGCTCTGTGAAAGGTCAAGTAGGCATTAGATGTCTCCTCCAGAAGAGTGAGGCTCAGAGACTACCTTACAGGAGGAGGAGATGGGACAAGAAGCCCACTCAGCCTATGGATGGACTCTGAGCAACTTCTGGTGTGGTGATCTGGGGAGAGCTGGGGAGGGACTATTTAGGGTGTCAGGTAATCATAGAATCATAGAATCAGTCAGGGTTGGAAGGGACCACAAGGATCATCTAGTTCCAACCCCTGCCATGGGCAGGGACACCCCACACTACAGCAGGCTGGCCAGAGCCTCGTCCAGCCTGGTCTTAAACACCTCCAGGGACTGGGCCTCAACCACCTCCCTGGATAACCCATTCCAGGGCTTCACCACTCTCATGGGGAAGAACTTCTTCCTCACATCTAGCCTGAATCTCCCCATTTCCATCTTCATTCCATTCCCCCTAGTCCTATCACTACCTGAGAGCCTGAGAAGTCCCTCCCCAGCCTTCCTGTAGGCCCCCTTCAGATACTGAAAGGCCACAATGAGGTCACCTCGGAGCCTTCTCTTCTCCAGACTGAACAGCCCCAACTCCTTCAGTCTGTCCTCAGAGGAGAGGTGCTCCAGCCCTCTGATCATCCTCGTGGCCCTTCTCTGGACACGCTCCAGCACGTCCACATCCCTCCTGTAATAGGGGCTCCAGGACTGGAGGCAGTACTCCAGGTGGGGTCACCAGAGCTGAGTAGAGGGGGATAATGATAGGACTAGGGGGAATGGAACAAAGCTAGAAATGGGTAGATTCAGGTTGGATGCTAGGAAGAAGTTCTTCCCCATGAGGGTGGTGAGAGACTGGCACAGGTTGCCCAGGGAGTGGTGGAAGCCTCATCCCTGGAAGGTTTTTGCAGCCAGGCTGGATGTGGCTCTGAGCAACCTGCTGTAGTTTGAGATGTCTCTGCCCATGGCAGGGGGTTGGAACTGGCTGCTCCTTGAGGTCCCTTCCAACCCTAACAATTCTGTGATTCCATGACCTAGAATAGAGGCTGATGCTGCTCCACTCAGATGGGCATCTCCTCCCCCAGTGTCAGCACCAGCAGCTGTTTTGGGTGGCAGGGTTAGGCTTTTGCCACAGGTCAGACCAGGCTGGGTGATGAGGGGAATGACTTTCAACCTTCCCACACCAGGAGAAGACAGATTGTTGTGGATCATGTCTTGAGAAGGCTCTAGCTCTGGGTCCTGTCTTGTTTGTGTCAAGAGGAGGAGCAGGAGGTGAAGAAGGGGTTTAAATGAGGATGGGAGACATCACCTCAGAGGTGGGGGATCAGGTATTTTGACCTGCATGTGAGTCCCTAGCCCAATCAATGGAATCCCCCAGGCTCTCACAATCCAAAGGGGCCAGGACAACAGCAATTTTCTCATAAGGGTCAATGTCCCAAATCACCTGTTGAGGACAGTGACAGAGACAAAAGGCACTGCAATCAGCTGGCATTTTTAGGTATGCAAATTTGGGGGTTCTTCTGGTTGTCAAAGAACAAAGCTTTCTGCCCCTGTACTGGTTGGGCCACATCTTGAGTCCTGTGCCCAGTTCTGGGCCCCTCAGGTTAGGAAAGCTGTTGAGTTGCTGGAAGGTGTCCAGAGAAGGGCAACAAAGCTGGGGAGAGGTTTGGAGCACAGCCCTGTGAGGAGAGGCTGAGGGAGCTGGGGTTGCTTAGCCTGGAGAAGAGGAGGCTCAGGGAGACCTTCTTGCTGTCTGCAACTACCTGAAGGGAGGTTGTAGTCAGGTGGGGGTTGGTCCCTTCTCCCAGGCAACCAGCACCAGAACAAGAGGACACAGTCTCAAGCTGCATCAGGGGAGGCTTAGGCTGGATGTTAGGAAGAAGTTCTTCACAGCAAGAGAGATTGGCCATTGGAATGTGCTGCCCAGGGAGGTGGTGGAGTCACCATCCCTGGAGGTGTTTAGGAAGAGACTGGCTGGGGTGCTTGGTGCCATGGTTTAGTTGATGAGATGGTGTTGGATGATAGGTTGGACTCGATGATCCCAAAGGTCTCTTCCAACCTGGTTAATTCTAACACTTCTAACACCTCTTGAGCTGAGTCAGTTCCTTTCTGAAGGATCAGCACACTCCAGGCTGTTTTGAGCCTTGAAAAAAACTCTTCCTCAGATCCAACTCTGCCTAAAAAAAATTCCTGGATTCCTTTGGAATGAAACTAACCCAAAAGATGCACTGTGAATGTCCAAAGATTTATTTTTGTCTGTGTGATCAGAGCAGGGCTGGCCCATAGGGTCAGGAGAACAGAGCCCAGCTCTTGTGATAGGACAAGGGGCAATGGGTGTAAGCTGGAGCATAGCAGGTTCCATGTGAACATGAGGCAAAACTTCTTCTTTGTGAAGGTACCAGAGCCCTGGAGCAGGCTGCCCAGAGAGGCTGTGGAGTCTCCTTCTCTGGAGACTTTCAAAACTGGAGAAGAGGAGACTGAGGGGTGACCTTATTGCTCTCTACAACTACCTGAAGGGAGGTTGTAGCCAGGTGGGGGTTGGTCTCTTCTCCCAGGCAGCCAGCACCAGAACAAGAGGACACAGTCTCAGGCTGTGCCAGGGCAGGTTTAGGCTGGATGTTAGGAAGAAGTTCTATACAGAGAGAGTGATTGCCAATTGGAATGGGCTACCCGTGGAGGTGGTGGAGTCACCTTCATTGGTGGTGTTCAGGAGGAGGCTTGATGGGGTGCTTGGTGCCATGGGTTAGCTGTTTAGGTGGGTTGGATTGGTTGATGGGTTGGACTCGATGGTCTTGAAGGTCCCTTTCAACCTGGTGTAGTGTAGTGTATTGTATTGTATAAAACCTGCCTGGATTCTTTCCTGTGTGACCTACTCGAGGTGCTCCTGCCATGGACAGGGATATTGGACTGGATGAGCCTTCAATATCCCTTCCAGCTCCTAATGTTCTGTGATTCTGTGTAAAGCTCTGATGAAATGTGTGATCCCCTGCACAAGACCAACCATTTGGCTACACTGCCCCACTTCTCCATGGCCACCACACTGGCTGATGCAGTGTTTCTTCTTGCTCTTCCACAGCCTGCTGGGTAGGACTTGCTGTGTATCTGTGAAGCACCTAAATCATAGACTCATAGAATTGTCAGGGCTGGAAGGGACCTCAAGGATCAGCCAGTTCCAACCCCTGCCATGGGCAGGGACACCTCACACTACAGCAGGTTGCTCACAGCCACATCCAGCCTGGATGCAAAAACCTCCAGGGATGAGACTTCCACCACCTCCCTGGGCAACCTGTGCCAGTGTCTCACCACCCTCATGGGGAAGAACTTCTTCCTAACATCCCATCTGAATCTCCCCATTTCTAGTTTTGTTCCATTCCCCCAGTCCTATCACTCCCTGACACCCTAAAAACTCCCTCCCCAGCTTTCTTGTAGCCCCCTTCAGATACTGGAAGGACACAAGAAGGTCTCCTGGGAACCTTCTCTTCTCCAGACTGAACAGCCCCAACTCTTGGTCTGTCGTCATAGGAGAGGTGCTCAAGCCCTCTGCTCATCCTCGTGGCCCTTCTCTGTACACCTTCCAGCACCTCCAGATCCTTCCTGTAATAGAGGCTCCAGAACTAGATGCAGTACTCCAGGTGGGGTCTCAGCAGAGTGGAGTAGAGTGGGAGAATCACCTCCCTCGACCTGCTGACTGTGCCAGCTGGAGCAGAAGGACCTCCTGTGTCTCATCATGAAAGACAAAATACTAATAAGAACCACAGAATCAAAGAATCACAGAATGGTTTGGGTTGGAAGAGACCCTTGAAGGTCATCTAGCCCAATTCTTCTTCACTGAGCACAGGCAACTAGAGCAGGTTGCTCAGAGCCCTGCCCAAACTGACCTCTCATGTTTCCAGGGATAGGAAAACCATCACCACCTCCCTGGGCAACCTGTGGCAGTGTTTCACCACCCTCAGAGCTAACCAGGAGCCAAATCTTTGTTCCTGACTGAGCAAGTCACCGAGAGAAGGAGATTTGAACAGAAAAAAATACAAGCATGCAACAATCTGTCTTCTTCCTGGTGTGGGAAGGTTGAAAGTCATTCCCCTCATCACCCAGCCTGGTCTGACCTGTGGCAAAAGCCACAGCCTCATCCTGCCACCCAAAACAGCTGCTGGTGCTGACACTGGGGGAGGAGATGCCCATCTGAGTGGAGCAGCAGCAGCCTCTATTCTAGGTCATAGAATTACAGTATCACAGTATCACCAAGGTTGGAAGAGACCTCAAACATCACCAAGTCCAACCTGTCACCCAACACCTGCTGACTAGACCATGGCACCAAGTGCCACGTCCAGGCCCCCTTGAACACCTCCGGGGATGGTGACTGTAGGGTTGGAAGGGACCTCAAGGATCATCTAGTTCCAACCCCCCACCTCACACTAGAGCAAGTTGCTCAGAGATTTGCAGTTAGGTAGCAGTTATTCAGCCAACTAAACCTCTGTGGGTCCTCTATGGTGAAGGAAGAGGCAGTGCCATGTCCCAAGGGCAATTTAGCACACTGCCCTGTATCATCCCCTGGGAGATCCTGATGACGGAGACCCCAGAAAAACATCACAGGTAGAATTAAATGCTTCAGACTGGCCAGGATGGGCATTGCTTCATTGGTTACCATTGCCATGGGCAGGGACACCTCACCCCACAGCAGGTTGCTCACAGCCACATCCAGCCTGGCTGCAAAACCCTCCAGGGATGAGGCTTCCACCACCTCCCTGGGCCAGGAGGTGGTATGAATTCCCAGTCCAGCCAACTTCCAGTAAACCAGGTATTAAGAAAGGGAAGGGAGGGCAGGGGGAGGAGAGAAAATGAAGCAACTTCACACCTCTACCTGTAAACAATTATTCAGCCAATCCTTAGTGATAAGAACGTGATAAGAAAACTCTTCTTGCTCTCCCCTCAAAGGCTGTATTGTTCCCAAAGGGTTAACAGCGAAGCAGACCTGCAATTACCCGGGAATAATGGGGTGTGATCAGGGCACTAAAGAGCTGGAATTGATTTCTTTCTTCTTTTTTTTTCCTCCCCTTTTTTTTTTTTTTTTTTCAGGCTTTCAGCCTTGGAAGCCCCTCCCTGACTTCCTGGTAACTCATGACCAGCAGGGTCAATAGAGCAGAAATCCTTCTAAAGGGCCAATCTGTATTTGAATTATTTAAACAATGTAGTAGGGCCAAGTTAAATGAGGCTTATCAAGCGTTACACCTCTTCAAGCACAACTGGAGACAGAGGGATATTAAGTGCTGAATGCTCCACTGCTGGCCAGAGAGAGGGGAGGAGAGAACACACAGGGCAGGAAGACCGAAAGAAGCTGGGCAAGGCAGGTTGGGTTGTACAAGGAGAGGAACAGGTGCCTGCTGTTGGGTCTTGGCAGGAGATTTCATCATTTTGGTGCCATGGTTTAGTCATGAGGTCCGTGGTGACAGGTTGGACTTGATGAGCTTTGAGGTCTCTACCAACCTTGGTGATCCTGTGATACTGTATTGAGTATCAGAAGCAGATTCTGTGCTTCTGTGTCTGTGATTTTCACAGTACCACAGTATCACTAAGGTTGGAAGAGACCTCGAAGATTATCGAGTCCAACCTGTCACCACAGACCCCATGACTAGACCATAGCACCAAGTGCCACGCCCAATCCCCTCTTGAACACCTCCAGGGACGGTGACTCCACCACCTCCCTGGGCAGCACATTCCAATGGCTAATGACTCTCTCAGTGAAGAACTTTCTCCTCACCTCCAGCCTAAACTTCCCCTGTTGCAGCTTGAGACTGTGTCCCCTTGTTCTGGTGCTGGTTGCTAGAGAGAAGAGGCCAACCCCTTCCTGGCTACAACCACCCTTCAGGGAGTTGGAGACAGCAAGAAGGTCTCCCCTGAGCCTCCTCTTCTCCAGGCTAAGCAACCCCAGCTCCCTCAGCCTCTCCTCACAGGGCTGTGCTCGAGGCCTCTCCCCAGCCTCGTTGCCCTTCTCTGGACACGTTCAAGAGTCTCCATGTCCTTCTTAAACTGAGGGGCCCAGAACTGGACACATCAAGCTGCCCAGAGCCCTGTTGAGTCCCACTTTGAATATCTCCAGGGATGGGGCCCCAACCAGGTCCCTGGACAACCCATTCCAGTGTTCCACCACCCTCATAGTAAAGAACTTGTTCCTAATATCCAATCTCAATCTGCTCTTCTCTAGTTGGAAGCCATTGCCCCTTGTCCTGTCACTGCAGGCTTTTGCAAACAGCCTTTCTCCATCCTTCTTGTAGGCCCCCTTCAGGTACTGGAAGGCTGGATTTGGGTCTTTCCTTCACTCTCCCTGATGGAACTGTGAGCAGAGGTTCTCCCTACGTCATAATAGGCTGGGGGTTGTTAGCCCCAGTGCACAGCCAGGGCTGAGACACAGAGCTGACCACAGAGCAGTGTGGAAAAAGAAAGAGGAAGCTGAACCCCATCCTAACAGCAGGATTTTCCTCCACATTTGAGAGCCACAGAGCAACAAAAAACCCACCCCATCAGCTGAGAGGGTCTAAGGAAAACAAGGGAAAGCCCAGCTCATTTGTGCAGCCCCCCCAAAAGATGGCTAAGAGTATTTTTTTTTCCTCTCATAAAGGCATTGAGCTCAGTTAGGTTTGGGAGCCAGGAATTTGTCCAGGAAAAGAGCTCTTGTTTTTCTTGCAGAGGTGAAAGCAAACAATAATCCACCTGGATGCTTTTCTGGCCATTCATTCCATCATGGAATCAATAAGGTTGGAAGAGACCTCAAAGATCATCAAGTCCAACCTGTCACCCAACACCTCATGACTACTAGACAATGGCACCAAGTGCCATGTCCAATCCCCTCTTGAACACCTCCAGGGATGGTGACTCCACCACCTCCCTGGGCAGCACATTCCAACAGCTAACAGCTCTCTCTGTGAAGAACTTTCTCCTCACCTCCAGCCTTCTGCTTTACCCCAATCATTTCTGTGGTGATTCAGGTGGATTGGGAAGCTCAGAGGGTGCCTGGTGGGTGCAGGGGGTAAATAGTTCACAGGTAATTCACACCCTGACTTTTTCACATGACTTCTTTGACCTGGAGAGAGAGAACAAATATGTTTGCAGGGAAGAAAGTGTCACCTGCCCACAAACTGCAAACAGAGCCTACAAGAGCCCAGAGTCAGTAGATGATGTATGGGGGGCAAGGAATAATTCAGCCATGTACAACTGTGCAGAATAGGGGAAAGGTCTGGCTGAACATGAGCCAGCAATGTGCCCAGGAGGCCAAGAAGGCCAATGGCATGCTGGCCTGCATCAGGAACAGTGTGGCCAGCAGGAGCAGGGAGGTCATTGTGCCCCTGGACTCAGCACTGGTTAGACCACACCTTGAGTCCTGTGTCCAGTTCTGGGCCCCTCAGTTTAAGAAGGACATTGAGACACTTGAACATGTCCAGAGAAGGGCAATGAGGCTGGGGAGGGGGTCTGGAGCACAGCCCTGTGAGGAGAGGCTGAGGGAGCTGGGGTTGCTTAGCCTGGAGAAGAGGAGGCTCAGGGGAGACCTTATTGCTGTCTCCAACTACCTGAAGGGAGGTTGTAGCCAGGTGGAGGTTGGTCTCTCCTCCCAGGGAGCCAGCATCGGAACAAGAGGACACAGTCTCAAGCTGTGTCAGGGGAAATTTAGGCTGGAGGTAAGGAGAAAGTTCTTCACAGAGAGAGTAATTGGCCATTGACATGTGCTGCCCAGGGAGGTGGTGGAGTCCCCATCCCTAGATGTGTTCAAAAAAGGCTTGGATGTGGCACTTGAGGCCATGGTTTAGTTGTCATGAGGTGTTGGGTATTAGGTAACAGGTTGGGCTTGATGATCTCTGAGGTCTTTTCCAGCCTGGTTGATTCTGTGAAAGGATATAGGGTGAGAAGGTTTGTAAATGGCCCCAAAATGTATAAATAGTGCTAAAGTGACCTGCAAAGGTTTTAGCAGCAAGGCCTGAGTCTAAAGGAAAGGAAAAAGAGAGGAGGAAGTGTGCAAATTATTGATCAGAGAATGGTTTGGGTTGGAAGAGACCTTTAAAGGGCATCTAGTTCAAACCACATGCAGGAAAGCAGGGACATCTTCAAGTAGGTCAGATTGCTCAGAGCCTGGTTCAACATGACCTGGAATGCTTCCAGGGATGAGGCTTCCACCACCACCCTGGGCAACCTGTACCAGCATCTCACCACCCTCACCATTAACAATTGCTTCCTTCTATCCAGTCTGAATCTGCTCTCTTTTACTTTAAAACCATCACCCCTTGTCCTGTCCCAACAGGCCCTGCTAAAAACGTTGGCAGTTTTTAATGACCCACATCCTTCATTAGTACAGCTACAGTGCTGCCTCTCAGCTAATTAACCTTCTCAATTAACAGCAATTCAACCTCTTTATGCAGGACTTCCTCTCTGAGGGAGTTTTTAGGGTGTCAGGGAGTGATGGGACTAGGGGGAATGGAACAAAACTAGAAATGGGGAGATTCAGATTGGATGTTAGGAAGAAGTTCTTCCCCATGAGGGTGGTGAGAGACTGAAACAGGCTGCCCAGGAAGGTGGTGGAAGCCTCATCCCTGGAGGTTTCTAAGGCCAGGCTGGATGTGGCTGCGAGCAACCTGCTGTAGTGTGAGGTGTCCCTGCCCATGGCAGGGGGGTTGGAACTGGCTGATCCTTGAGGTCCCTTCCAGCCCTGACAATTCTATGAGTCTATGATTTAGGTGCTTCACAGCAAGTCCTACCCAGCAGGCTGTGGAAGAGCAAGAAGAAACACTGCATCAGCCAGTGTGGTGGCCTTGGAGAAGTGGGGCAGTGTAGCCAAATGGTTGGTCTTGTGCAGGGGATCACACATTTCATCAGAGCTTTACACAGAATCACAGAACATTAGGAGCTGGAAGGGACATTGAAGGCTCATCCAGAGGTTGGAGCTATTTGATCCTTGAGATCCCTTCCAATCCTAACACTTCTGTGATTCTATGCTGTGTGCATGGAAGTACCAGATGCCCAGAAGCTGCTTTTTGGGGGTCTTTGCTCACCCTCGTGCTGGGCTGCCCTGGCCAGGCTGAACCCCAAGCCCAACAGCAGCAGGCTGGGGATGTGCTGTCGGCCAGAGCTGGCCAGGAAAACCCAGAGGGAAACATTTCCTGTTGCAAAAGGTTCTCCCATCCACACTGGAACAGTTCAGGAGACATCAGTGATTTGATTCAGGCTGTGGTGTGCTGGCTTGTTGGTTTGAGGCGGGGTTTTTTTTTTCCCCTAAAAGAAGAAAATAAGGAAGAAAAAGAGAAATAATGGGGGGAAAGAGAGGAAAATTTTCCTGACTGTGCTGCATCCTTTTTATCAGAAGTTAGGAGTGCAAGAAGGTGCCTCACTGCTCAAATCCAGCCCAGTGCTATCTCAGTATTTGACAGTATTTGTCATTCGGGGAAGGATTTCAAAATGTTTAGATTTCCCTACGGCTCAAAATGAAGCCTCAGACTCAACCCTTCCTCCCTCTCCCCCACCACGAGGCCTTTGCCACCCTTCCTTTGCAGGACCTCACTTTGCTGTTGCAAAGGTTTTGGAGGGATGTCTAAAGCCTCCGGCTCAGGCAAACCCATGCTGGATTTCCTCACTCAGATCCAGCACCAGGTAATGTGCTCTTGTGGCCAAGAGGCCAATGCCATCCTGGGGTGGGTTAGAAGGGCTGTGCTTAGTAGGTTGAGAGAGATTCTCCTCCCCTCTGCTCTGCCCTGGTGAGGACACATCTGGAATATTGTGTCCAGTTCTGGGCCCCTCAGTTCAAGAAGGACCTCAGGGAACTGCTTGAAAGAGTCCAGCACAGAGCCACAAAGATGATGAAGGGAGTGGAACATCTTCCTTATGAGGAGAAACTGAGGGGGCTGGGGCTCTTCAGCTTGGAGAGGAGGAGAAGAGGAGTCTGAGGGGTGAGATCATTAATGTTTATAAATACATAAAGGGTGAGTGCCCAGAGGCTGGAGCCAGGCTCTGCTGGGTGATGCCCAATGACAGCACAAGGGGCAATGGGTGGAAGTTAAGGCATACGAAGTTCCATGGAAACAGGAGGAAGAATTTTTTCCCTGTGAGTGTGACAGAGCCCAGGAACAGGCTGCCCAGGGGCGTTGTGGAGTCTCTGGACGTATTCAAAACCTGCAGGACGTGTTCCTGTGTGATCTGCTCTAGGTGGTGCTGCTCTGGCAGGGGGTGGACTGGATGATCTCTCAAAGTCCCTTCCAGCCCCTAACACTCTGTGACTCTGTGACCAGGCACCCCCTCTGCATTCTCATGCACGTGGGGGTTCTGTCTGCCCTCTGGCTCTGGATGCCACATCTGTAAGGGGTTCTTCCACCCTGAAGTGCCAGTGGTCTCGGTGAAGGCCACCACGTCGAGCAGTGCCTGCTCTGGCACCGCCCGGCGTTGGAAGCGGACAGGAGGATCACAGCATCGAGAAAGGCTCAACCCAAGCACAGGGAGAGTTTATAAACTCCTGGCCTAGCCCACAGGCTGCAAGGTCGCTCCTTATCTGAGTTTGCAGAGGGTTTGCAAAGTGCTGGCAGCCCTCCAAATATGTTTGGGAGTTTTTGCTCTAACCTAAGGCTGCCGGACTCCCACATTTGACATTTTCCAAGTGCTGTTAGGCGACGAGGCAGCCACCAGGAACAAAGGGTGATTAGAAGAGGAGCCAGGGGAGGGAGAGCCATGAGCTGAGCTGCAGTAAACGTGAAGGCTCAGCAGCATGGCACCCCACAGGAGCTGTCTTCATCAGGGACCAAAGAACCATAGAATTGTTTTGGTTGGAAAAGACCCCAAAGAGCACCAGGTCCAATCACAGTATCACAGAATCACCAAGGCTGGAAGAGACCTCAAAGATCATCAAGTCCAACCTGTCACCACAGACCTCATGACTAGACCATGGCACCAAGTGCCACATCCAATCCCCTCTTGAACCCCTCCAGGGATGGTGACTCCACCACCTCCCTGGGCAGCACATGCCAATGGCCAATGACTCTCTCAGTGAAGAACCACCTGGGAGGTGGTTGTAGCCAGGAAGGGGTTGGTCTCTTCTCTCTAGCAACCAGCACCAGAAGAAGAGGACACAGTTTCAAGCTGCACCAGGGGAAGTTTAGGCTGGAGGTGAGGAGAAAATTCTTCACGGAGAGAGTCATTCGCCATTGGATTGGGCTGCCCGGGAGGTGGTGGAGTCACCGTCCCTGGAGGTGTTCAAGAGGGGACTGGACGTGGCACTTGGTGCCATGGTCTAGTAGTCATGAGGTCTTGGGTGACAGGTTGGACTCGATGATCTTTGAGGTCTCTTCCAACCTTGGCAATACTGTGATACTGTGAATACAAATGGTGCTGGAAGTGCCAAGGGGTTATTAGTCAGACAGGGAGGAGGATTTTACATCACAGCCACCTCTCCGACCCGGCGTGCGACCGCCTGAATGAAACGCTGGCTTCCTCATCCTGGTCAAAGTCCTCTGGTGACAAGCAAGGCTTGTTGTGCTGTGGATTAACAAGGGAGAGGGGGGTTGGGGGGGGGGGGGAAAACAATTAAGGGATTCTATATACACAGTTTCTTTTTGGCTTTGCCTAGAAAGCCCAGGGTCAGAGCCCAAAGCTCTGATTTCAAACAACTGCGCTCTCCCTGATCCTGTTTATTCCGAGTGTCTGCCGAGGCTTTGACTCTGGGCTATTAATATAGAATAAATAATTTTCACACGAGGTTATTTTTATCTCTGTTGCCAGAAAAATAAAGCAGGGCAGCCTCAGAAGCAGCACAGTGTGCAGCAGAGAGGGAGCGAGAGGGACGTGTGGGCTGCTGGAGCTTTGTGGGCTGCTGAAGGGCACGCAGAGCGCTGCTGGCAAAGCACGAAGGATGCTTTTCGCACCCTGGGGAACTCTCAGGCTGGGTCAGACCACGGGGTTTGTGGCACCCAAATCCACTGCTGCTGGAAAGGGTGTGTGACCTGTCACCTTAGTAAGGTGGTGGTCTCAAGGAGAAGACTCATGCACCCCATAATATGGCTAAATAGCAATAACCCCACGAGTATCCAGCCCTTCAATGCTGGCACTGCTTGGGATCTGCAGCGTGCCTGAGGAAATCCATGAATAACCCAAACCTGAGGTCCCACCAGGACGAGGCAGGAGAGCTGAGGTGGTGATCTCAAGTAGCAGACTTATGCACCCCATAATATGGCTAAATAGCAATAAGCCCATGAGTATCCAGCCCTTCATTGCTGGCACTGCTTGGGATCTGCAGCGTGCCTGAGGAAATCCATGAATAACCCAAACCTGAGGTCCCACCAGGACGAGGCAGGAGAGCTGAGGTGGTGATCTCAAGTAGCAGACTTATGCACCCCATAATATGGCTAAATAGCAATAACCCCACCAGTATCCAGCCCTTCATTGCTGGCACTGCTTGGGATCTGCAGCATGCCTGAGGAAATCCATGAACAACCCAAGCCTGAGGTCCCACCAGGACGAGGCAGGAGAGCAGAGGGGGCCAGCTGGCTTTCCCAAGCCATGAGCTGTAGGCATCTATTAGCAATTAGCTTTTTGGCTCCACTAAGTGCACTCAGCCTGACTTGGTTTTATTGGCATCACCCATCTCCCAGTAAATGTGCAAGAGGGATGTGTGGGCTGCTGGAGTTTTCTGGGCTGCTGAAGGGCACACAGAGCGCTGCTGGCAAAGGATGAAGGATGCTTTTGCACCCTGGGAAACTCTCAGGCTGTGTCAGACCACAGGGTTTGTGGCACCCAAAACCACTGCTGCTGGAAAGGGTGTGTGACCTGCCATAAAGGCAGCTTAGCCCCTGTGAACAGCAGCCTCAAAAGGTGCCCACCTTGCTAAAGAAGGGTCACCCAGAGCAGGTTTCACAGCATCACATCCAGATGGGTTTTGACTCTCCCCAGAGACTCCACCACTTCTCTGGGCAGTGTGGTCCTGTGCTCTGGCATCCTCACAGGAAAGAAAGTTTTCCTCCTGCTCAGATGGAACCTCCTGCCTTCCCATTTGTGCCCATTGCCCCTTGCCCTGTCAGTGGGTAACACTGAAACAAGTCTAGCTGCATGCTCTTGCACCTTGCCCTCTAGATATTGATAAACACTGAGAAGATTCCCTCTCAGTCTGCTCTTCTCCAGGCTAAACAGCCTCAGAGGGATGCTTCAGACCCCTAATCATCTTCACAGCCCTCTGCTGGACTCTCTCCAGTAGTTCCCTGTCTTCCTTGAGCTGGGGAGCCCAGGACTGCACACAGCACTCAAGATGCGGCCTCACTGGGGCAGAGTAACCCCACCACAGTTCTCCTAAGCAGGGATCCCTCGAGGTGTCTCATTCCCCAGGGACTGGGGAGCCATCCAGGTCGGCTGGGATACAGCTAGACCCACAGCATTTGTATCCTCAAGGCAGGGGAGCAAGAGGTCAAGAGATAAATGCAGCAGGTCCCTGGTCAGCTCTGTTGCCAGCAGATGCCAGGGACAAGCTGTATTTGCACACCTGCAGCTGAGCTCCCTCCCATGCTGATGGTTGCACACTCTCAGGCCCCTTCCCTTTCCCTTCAGCTGCTTTTTTGGTTCCCCTTTTGCAGGCTGGTGTCTTGAGCTCACCACAGCTCTGCATCTGAGTACCAGATTTCAGACCAAGTGATGGAGTGAAATGGGAAGGGGGTTGCTAGGTTCTGTGGTCCTGCTCTGGCAGGGGATTGGACTTGATGATCTTTGGAGATCCCTTCCAACCCCTAACATCCTGTGAGCCTGTGAGGGTCAAAGGGTAGCATGATCTCCAACAGATTAGGGCCTCAGGGATGGGAAATAATGCTGCAAATCTGCTGCAGAGGCCACCTGGCTTCCTTCTGTGGTGTCCCTGAAGGACAGCCCTGCTATTTTGCTCCAAGAACCTCTTCAAACTCTCCACCACTTGCTTGTTATGCACCTCATAATGAAGAGGCTTTGTAGAATCACAGAGTGGCTCGGGTTGGAAAGCACATTAAAGATCATCTAGTTCCAACACTCCTGCCATGGGCAGGAACATCTTCCACTGGAGCAAGTTGCTCAAAGCCCCATCCTGTTTGATTTGAATGCTTCCAGTGATAAGGTGTCCACATCATCTCTGGGCAGCCACCCCTCAGTGGCTCCCCACCTTCAGAGTGAATAGTTTCTAGGGTTCAGAAATGAAGGCAGCCTTGGGGGCCATCAGCAAGGCAAGGAGAAGGCAGGGAGAGAAGCTGCAAAGTGATTGCCTTTCAAAATCACAGCCCTTAACCTAGAGCCACGTCAGGCACTCAAGGACAGTTCAGCAAACGGAGGTCTGTGCTCTCTGCTAACACCTTGCCCCCTCTGTCAAAATGAGCATCAGCTGAGCCAGGAAAAGCTTTCCCCACCTCCTCTCTCTGCTGGGTACACATCATGGAGGGAGAGAGCCTGATAGAAAAACTTCTTTCCTTTGAGGGTGCCAGAGCACTGGACCAGCCTGCCCTGGGAGGCTGTGGAGTCTCCTTCTCTGGAGAGATTCCAAACCCCCTTGGGTGTGATCCTGAGCGACCTGCTCTGGGTGAGCCTGCTTTAGCAGGGGGGTTGGACTTCATGATCATAGAATCATAGAATCAGTCAGGGTTGGAAGGGACCACAAGGATCATCTAGTTCCAACCCCCCTGCCAGGGGCAGGGACACCCCACACTAGATCAGGCTGGACAGAGCCTCATCCAGCCTGGTCTTAAACACCTGTGGTGGGGTAGGAAGGTTCCCTAAACCGGTCACAACACCTCCAGGGATGGGGCCTCAACCACCTCCCTGGATAAACCATTCCAGGGCTTCACCACTCTCAAGCTGAAGAACTTCCTCCTCACATCCAGCCTGAATCTCCCCACCTCCAGCTTCATTCCATTCCCCCTAGTCCTATCACTACCTGAGAGCCTGACAAGTCCCTCCCCAGCCTTCTTGGAGCCACCTTCAGATACTGGAAGGCCACAATGAGGTCACCTGGGAGCCTTCTCTTCTCCAGACTGAACAGCCCCAACTCCTTCAGTCTGTCCTCAGAGGAGAGGTGCTCCAGCCCTCTGATCATCCTCGTGGCCCTTCTCTGGACACGCTCCAGCACGTCCACATCCCTCCTGTAATAGGGGCTCCAGAACTGGAGGCAGTACTCCAGGTGGGGTCTCACCAGAGCTGAGTAGAGGGGAGAAGCACCTCCCTTGACCTGCTGGTCACACTTCTCCTGATGCAGCCCAGGATCTGATTGATCTCCCAACCCCCACCATCCTGTAACTGAGGTTCAGGGAGCTATCAGTTTTGCTGTGGAGCCATTATCCTTGTCCACTTTGCAGAAGGGAAACTGAGGCATAAAGACTCCACCTCAGGATGAGCCCAGCTGGTGAAAGCAGAAGTCACGGCCCGTGGGGAGCCCTGCTGCAAGCACCTGATCATGCTGCCTGCACCCCTCTCCTGGCTGCAAAACTAGAAGGGTTGCTGGCATCATGGAGAGAGAGAGAGCCTGACAGAAAAACCTCTTTCCTGTGAGGGTGCCAGAGCACTGGACCAGGCTGCCCTGGGAGGCTGTGGAGTCTCCTTCTCTGGAGAGATTCCAAACCCACCTGGATGTGATCCTGGGCAACCTGCTCTTGGTGACCCTGCTTTAGCTGGGGGTTCCAGTAGATGATTCCCAGAGGTCCTTTCCAACCCCTACTCTACTGTAATCCTGTGATTCTGTGATACAGAGTATATGGCCTGCTCAGACTCACTGAGGCACAAAGGAGGACCTTCAAAGTTGCCAAACAAAGGACCTGTGTCAGAGGATCGCCCAGAGTGGTCAAGGAGTTGATTGCTGTGGAGGTGGAGGAGGCATTCACTGGAGCCTGTGAGTCTGCAGGGAGAGCACACGGATGAGGAACTCTACCTACCATTCACCTCCGGGTCCCACAGTTCTGGTGCTGGCTTTTAAGGGCCTATTGTTGGTAAATCTAGCTAGCTAGGCATGCATTCATTTAAGCTGTGAGATCTCCAAGGTGAGAGTGTGCCCTGCAGAAGGTGAACGTTTCCGTGAGGTTTTAACATCCCTGTTAAACTACTGGCACATGTCTGCAGCAGAAAAGGCTTTCTGGAGGAGAAAACAAGAAGATAGTTGAAGACTTCACCACAATTATATCCATTCTAGTTCTGGATGTCCATCACCTGCAAATTTCCAGCGGCAGAGGGTCTGTCCCTGCAGAAAAATCACTGCAGGCTCACCTCAGTTTTTTTGTCTTTTCCCACAAACATTGCCTAACAGGCTCTGCTTCCAGTTTGGAGGGAGGAGATGCAGACACAGCCCATCATTGGCACAAAGCCCTGGTGATTCTGTGATTCTGTGAAAGTATGCATTTCATTTTTCCCTGCCTGGCAAAACTCAGAGCTCAGCATAGCCCCAGTGCAAAGCTCCAGCTTGATTTTACTGTCACCCTTGGAGATAGATCCCAGGTAGCTGAACCACTGTCACCTTAGTAAGGTGGTGATCTCAAGTAGAATACCCCTTATGCACCCCATAATATGGCTAAATAGCAATAAGCCCATGAGTACCCAGTCCTTCATTGCTGGCACTGCTTGGGATCTGCAGCATGCCTGAGGAAATCCATGAACAACCCAAGCCTGAGGTCCCACCAGGACGAGGCAGGAGAGCTGAGGTGGTGATCTCAAGTAGAAGACTTATGCACCCCATAATATGGCTAAATAGCAATAACCCCACGAGTATCCAGCCCTTCATTGCTGGCACTGCTTGGGATCTGCAGCATGCCTGAGGAAATCCATGAACAACCCAAGCCTGAGGTCCCACCAGGACGAGGCAGGAGAGCAGAGGGGGCCAGCTGGCTTTCCCAAGCCATGAGCTGTAGGCATCTATTAGCAATTAGCTTTTTGGCTCCACTAAGTGCACTCAGCCTGACTTGGTTTTATTGGCATCACCCATCTCCCAGTAAATGTGATAAGAGAGTCTGATTAGTGGCAGCATTCAGACCAGGCTCTGAGCTAGTCTCCAGCACAGCTGTCTGAAGGCTACTTACCACATGCACTTTCCACGCCGCACTTCCAGGCCCAGGAGGGTCTAATGAAGATTGTCCCTGGACCTCACTGTTTACTTTTAGGCAAGCATCAGTATTAAGACCAATTTAGCTGCCCCTTCCTTTCCTTTTCTCTCTCTTTTTCCCTCACCCAGCTCAGTCTAAACATGCACCTCCAGCAAGAGTCTTTTTTTATTGCCAAGACAACGTGTGATAAGGAAAGATCATCTGTCTGCAGGAAAATTACCTCAGTGGGGGTTCAGAAAGTGGTCCCAGGGGCCTGATTCCAGCACAGGCACAGCCCCTGGAGACCATTGAAGAATTATAACCCCAAGGATAAGGCACTTTCTTTGATAGTTTTTTATTTCATAGCAATAGTCACAGCTCCAAGATAAGAACAACATACATTCTGTTTAACTAGGCTCTTGTTCCTTGGTGTGGGGCTCCCTGTGAGCTGGCATCCATCAAGCTCTTTTGTGATTTAGATGAATACCTGATTCCTCTGATAAGGGAAAGTGTAAGTCAACACAGTTCTGTTGTAATTGGGTGTTACCTGTTTAGATACTGAACTGCTATCTCAGCATCAGTCCACGGGCAAGCTCGGCTTTACCTTTCTTTGCTTGGTGCACAGAGAATGTCTCTCGGGCTTGCACTGGCCCCCAGGTGTTGCAACAGGCTGCTTGGAAGCATCTCTGCTTCTCTTGAAAGGGCAGATGGAAAGGGCTTCGTGCCAGGCTTGTCATGCCTGGAACAGGCTGCCTGGGGAAGTGGTGGAATCGTAGAATCAATAAGGTTGGAAAAGACCTCAGAGATCACCAAGTCCAACCTGTCACCACAGACCTCGTGACTAGACCATGGCACCAAGTGCCACGTCCAATCCCCTCTTGAACACCTCTAGGGATGGTGACTCCACCACCCTCCTGGGCAGCCCATTCCAACCTGATTTCCCCAAGCCCCCCCTGGAGCAGCAGAGGTGTGGGCAGCAGCACAGGAATGCAGGGATCTCTCAGGATCTCCTGGCAGAGGGACCAGAAGCCCGTCAACCTGCGACATGCAGGCTGGGAAGATCCCATCCAAGGCATATAAAGGCATCTTTGGATGTATTTCCCTCCCAAAATCAGTGGTTGAGGGAGGTTTTCCTCTCCCCTCCACTTTGCTGTGGTGAGGACACATCTGTGCCCAGTTCTGGGCTCCCCAGTTCAAGAGAAACAAGAAAATGCTGGAGGGAGTCCAGTGGAGGCTATGAGGATGCTGGCAGGACTGAAGCTTCTCTCTATGAGCAAAGACTAAGAGACCTGGGGCTGTTTAGCCTGCAGCAGAGAAGACTGAGAGGAGACCTTATCAATGCTTCTCAGTATCTAAAGTGCAAGTGTCAAGAGGATGGGGCCAGACTCTTTTCAGTGGTGCCCAGTAACAGGACAAGGGGCATCTGGCACAAACTGGAATACAGGAGGTTCTGTCTGAACATGAGGAAAACTTTCCTCTGAGGGTGATGGAGCCCTGGAACAGGCTTCCCAGAGAGGTTGTGGAGTCTCCTTCTCTGGAGACATTCAAAACCTGCCTGGACGTGATCTTGGGCAACCTGCTCTGGGTGATCCCACTTTATAGAGGGATTGGACTAGATGGCCCCCAGAGGTCTTTTCCAAGTGCCACTGTTCTGTGATTCTGGGTGACCTGCCAGCTCCTAGCTGGGGCAGTGCTGGAATCCCCAAAGATCTCTTATGAGGCTAAATTGTCTTTTTGGTATGAGCCCACCTGATAGCTAGGAAGGTGCAGTAGCCATGAAAGGGCTGTTCATGGCAGATCTTCAGAGGGATCACAGGATCACAGAATGTTAGGGAATGGAAGGGACCTTGAAAGATCATCCAGTCCAAGCCCCCTGCCAGAGCAGGATCACCTACACCAGATCACAAAGGAATGCATCCAGGCAGGTCTTGAATATATTCAGAGAGGAAGACTCCACAACCTCCCTGGGCAGCCTGTTCCAGCGGTTTGTCACCCCCACAGTGAAAAACATTTGCCTCATGTTTCCATGGAACTTCCCATGCCTCAATTCCCACCCATTTCTCCTTGTCCCCAGGGGCTAAACCTGCACCTCTGCCCAAATGGGAGCAACATTGCTTCCTGCCAGCAAATGCGGAGGGCTGGTTAAATGAGAAAAGCAGCAGAGTATCCACAGCTGGATCCAGGCCTTAAAGCAGAGGGACACTCAAAGCCTGGTCGCTCCTCAGCTTACCCAAAAGGTTCTGCTCAGTGCAAAGTCTTGATTGAAGCCCAATGTCCAAGGTCCAATGTACCACCTAAACCACCATCCTGGCCATGCTTGGCCAGGTGTCCTCTCTGTGAGGCTAGCTACAGGTTGGGTAGACAGCTCTTGGCAAGTGGAGATCATGGCTCTGTCGGTGTCCTCAAGGCTGGGAAGAATTGGTGTCAGGAGAGACCAGGGAAAAAAATGTTCCTGCTTACACAGTTGTAATGACAGCATATTGTGTTGGCTTGGGATCATGAGGTTGAAAGAATTTCCTGGCCAACACAGTGTCAGAAGACAGAGAGTTTATGGTGGAATAGAGCAAGACAGATAGAGATATATTTATATATAATGCTAAATATGTTTATAGAATAGAATAGAATAGAATAGAATAGAATAGAATAGAATAGAATAGAATAGAATAGAATAGAATAGAATAGAATAGAATAGAATAGAATAGGAGTAGAATGGAATAGAATAGAATAGAATAGAATGGAATAGAATAGAGTAGAATAGAATAGAATAGAGTAGAATAGAATAGAATAGAATAGAATAGAATAGAATAGAATAGAATAGAATAGAATAGAATAGAAGTAGAGTAGAATAGAATAGAATAGAATAGAATAGAATAGAATAGAATAGAATAGAATAGAATAGAATAGAATAGACCAGATTGGAAGAGACCTTTGAGATCATCAAGTCCAACCTATCACCCAACACCATCTCAGCAACTAAACCATGGCACCAAGCACCCCAGCCAGTCTCCTCCTAAACACCTCCCTGGGCAGCCCATTCCAATGGCCAATCTCTCTTTCTATGAAGAACTTCTTCCTAACATCCAGCCTAAACCTCTCCTGGCAGAGCTTGAGACTGTGTCCTCTTGTTCTGGTGCTGGTTGCCTGGCCTGGGAGAAGAGACCAACCCCCACCTGGCTACAACCTCCCTTCAGGGAGTTGTAGACAGCAAGAAGGTCTCCCCTGAGCCTCCTCTTCTCCAGGCTAAGCAACCCCAGCTCCCTCAGCCTCTCCTCACAGGGCTGTGCTCCAGACCCCTCCCCAGCTTTGTTGCCCTTCTCTGGACACCTTCCAGCAACTCAACATCTTTCCTAAACTGAGGGGCCCAGAACTGGACACAGGACTCAAGGTGTGGCCTAACCAGTGCTGAGTCCAGGGGCACAATGACCTCCCTGCTCCTGCTGGCCACACTGTTCCTGATGCAGGCCAGGAAGCCATTGGCCTTCTTGGCCACCTGGGCACACTGCTGGCTCATGTTCAGCCTACTCCCTACTCTTAACCAGTCCCCCCACGTCCCTCTCTGCCTGGCTGCTCTCCAGCCACTCTGACCCCAGCCTGTAGCACTGCCTGGGGTTGTTGTGGCCAATGTGTAGAACCCAGCACTTGGATGTGTTAAATTCTTTGAGCTCAGGAGAGCTGAGATTTAAGAGGCTATTTCCTGGCTTATTCTAATTCTCTCACTAGATGTTTTCCTTCACACTAAGTGAAATTCTGGGTAAACTAAAGAACCACTTTTCTTCTTATCTGCTGCTGCCCTTTTATCTAGCTCCAAAGCAAAGGCTGGTGGCTGAGAGGCAGCCAGGGCATGCCATCTTGCAACTTGTTTTCCCACAGGTCCCCTGGATGGGCATCAAATGCCAGGAAAATCTCTTAAAAACCGGCCTGGCATTCTCAGTTCAATCATGCAGGGGGCACAGCCAGGAGAAAGCCACAGAATAGGTCACTTTGCTGAGTATTACTTGCATAATACATCTGTTACCTCTACATGTGGTGTTCAGACCCATGGTTTAATGGTGGCCTTGGTAGTGTTGGGCTGATGAATGGAATGGAATGGAATGGAATGGAATGGAATGGAATGGAATGGAATGGAATGGAATGGAATGGAATGGAATGGAATGGAATGGAATGGAATGGGAATGGAAGAAGAGAAAAGAGAAGAGAAGAGAAGAGAAGAGAAGAGAAGAGAAGAGAAGAGAAGAGAAGAGAAGAGAAGAGAAGAGAAGAGAGAAGAGAAGAGAAGAGAAGAGAAGAGAAGAGAAGAGAGGAGAAGAGAAGAGAAGAGAAGAGAAGAGAAGAGAAGAGAAGAGAAGAGAAGAGAAGAGAAGAGAAGAGAAGAGAAGAGAAGAGAAGAGAAGAGAAGAGAAGAGAGGAGAAGAGAAGAGAAGGATTAGAAGAGAAGAGAAGAAAGAGAAGAGAAGAGAAGAGAAGAGAAGAGAAGAGAAGAGAAGAGAAGAGAAGAGAAGAGAAGAGAAGAGAAGAGAAGAGAAGAGAAGAAAGAAGAGAAGAGAAGAGAAGAGAAGAGAAGAGAAGAGAAGAGAAGAAGAGAAGAGAAGAGAAGAAAGAGAAGAAAGAGAAGAAAGAGAAGAGAGAGAAGAGAAGAGAAGAGAAGAGAAGAGAAGAGAAGAGAATTAACCAGGTTGGAAGAGACCTTTGAGATCATTGAGTCCAACCTACCACCCAACATCATCTAATCAACTAAACCATGGCACCAAGCACCCCATCCAGTCTCTTCCTAAACACCTCCAGGGATGGCGACTCCACCACCTCCCTGGGCAGCACATTCCAATGGCCAATATCCCTTTCTGTGAAGAACTTCTTCCTAACATCCAGCCTAAACCTCCCCTGGCACAGCTTGAGACTGTGTCCTCTTGTTCTGGTGCTGGTTGCCTGGCCTGGGAGAAGACACCAACCCCCACCTGGCTACAACCTCCCTTCAGGGAGTCATAAAGAGCAAGAAGGTCTCCCCTGAGCCTCCTCTTCTCCAGGCTAAGCAACCCCAGCTCCCTCAGCCTCTCCTCACAGGGCTGTGCTCCAGACCCCTCCCCAGCTTTGTTGCCCTTCTCTGGACACCTTCCAGCAACTCAATATCTTTCCTAAACTGAGAAGTCCAGAAGCAGACACAGGACTCAAGGTGTGGCCTAACCAGTGCTGAGTACAGGAGCAGAATGTACAGCATCATAAAGTGATGGTGATTAGAATGCTTCTTCCCATGGGAAACAGATACAGATCTGGCCAAATAATCCCAGCCCACCAACAAAAAAAAGTAAGAATGTTGGTCTGAATAACTTTAATACCTTGATCTGCTTTAAAAAGGAACAGAAACCTGGAGTTCAGAAGCAGGTGGGGTTTATCACTTCTTTTATTATTTCATTTGGCTGGTGTGTCTTTCTTTTAAGATGAATGAACCTTCTGCTGATTGCAACTCCCTTGCTTTTTGCTCTCAGACCAAAACTGAGGGGATTTTAGGGGATTTTCTCTTAAAGAAAACCCAAACACCAAAACCTTCCTCAGAGTGTGTTCAGCTGCTGCCCTGAAACACTTCACTTAAAATCACAGTATCCTTCTGGTGAGCTTGCTCCATGTTGGGGAGGTGCAGCTCGGTTTAAGAAGGACATTGAGACTCTTGAACGTGTCCAAAGAAGGGCAACGAGGTTGGGGAGAGGTCTGGAGCACAGCCCTGTGAGGAGAGGCTGAGGGAGCTGGGGTTGCTTAGCCTGGAGAAGAGGAGGCTCAGGGGAGAGCTTCTTGCTGTCTACAACTCCCTGAAGGGAGGTTGTAGCCAGGTGGGGGTTGGTCTCTTCTTCCAGGCAAGCAACAGCAGAACAAGAGGACACAGTCTCAAGCTGTGCCAGGGGAGGTTTAGGCTGGGTGTTAGGAAGAAGTTCTTCCCAGAAAGAACTGGACCACTGGAATGTGCTGCCCAGGGAGGTGGTGGAGTCACCATCCCTGGAGGGGTTCAAGAGAGGAATGGATGTGGCACTTGGTGCCATGGTTTAGTCATGAGGTCTGTGGTGACAGGTTGGACTTGATGGTCTTTGAGGTCTCTTCCAACCTTGGTGATTCTGTGATTCTCTGATTTCTGGTCTCTCCTGCTCTGACATAAATTCAGGCTATGGTATGGATAGCTTCAGGGTGCCAGGGACAAGGTCAGCACCCCTGCACCTATCTGCCACAATGCACTAATCAGGGCTTGGCCCTCTTTAAAGTCATGATGAATCAGATGGTGTGTACCTTGGCCAGTGCCACCTAAGCGTGGTTTGACACCCAAGCCTCAGGAAACTCTGCCTCTAAGACACACATCTTGGTCCATTAAACCTTCCCATGGAATATGTCTTCCTGAGACTGAGCTCTTGCTTGCACACTTTGCAGCTCCACCTGCTGATAGCTCCAAAACAAGGAGCTCAGCCTCATCAACATCCCTTCTCTCTCCCATGGGAATCTGTGTGTGTGTGGAGTCACCATCACTGGAGGTGTTTAGGAAGAGACTGGATGGGGTGCTTGGTGCCATGGTTTAGTTGATTAGATAGTGTTGGGTGATAGGTTGGGCTTGATGATCTCAAAGTTCTCTTCCAACCTGGTTAATTCTATTCTATTCTATTCTATTCTATTCTATTCTATTCTATTCTATTCTATTCTATTCTCACTTTGGATATGACAAGTCAGCTGTAAATTTGGTGGACTTGAGGCAACCATGCTCACCAGCAGCCCAGAAGGCAAATTGCATCCTGGGCTGCATCAAAAGAAGTGTGGACAGCAGGTTGAGAGAGATGATTCTGTCACTCTGTCCTTGTGAGACCTCACCTGGAGTACTGTGTCCAACTCTGGGGCCCACTACACAAGAGAGAGACATGGACCTGGTGGAGAAAGTCCAGAGGAGGGCCACAAAGATGGTCAGAGGACTGGAGCCACCCCTCCTATGAAGACAGGCTGAAAGAATTGGGGCTGTTCAGTCTGGAGAAGAGACCTTGCAGCTATGTTTTGGTATCAGAGGGGGCCCTACAAGAAGGCTGGAGAGGGACTGTTTAGAAGGGCTTGGAGCAATAGGATGAGGCACAGTGGTTTGAAACTGGAGCAGGGGAGATTTAGGTTGGACATCAGGAGGAAGTTCTTTACAATGAGAGAGGTAAAATACTGGAACAGGTTACCCAGGGAAGTGGTTGAGGCCCCTTTCCTGGCAGCATTCAATATCAGACTTGATGCGGCCATGAGCAGCCTGATCCGCTTGGAGGTGTCCCTGCTGACTGCAGGGGGGTTGGACAAGATGACCTTTGAGGGTCCCTTCCAACCCAGTGCAATCTCTGAACCCTGAATCTGTAGATTCAGGTAAAAATCAAACTTGGAGAGGTGTAGGCAGCATGGCTTTCACAGAGCATGGCACAGAGAGGTTCACTCACGTTAGTGCTGTCCGGTTTCCCAAGAGGTAACATCAACAGAATCACAGAATCAGCCAGGTTAGAAAAGACCTCAGAGATCATCAAGTCCAACCTATCACCTAATACCTAACACCTCATGACAGCTACACCATGGCTCCAAGTGCCACATCCAAGCCTTTTCTGAACACCACCAGGGATGGGGACTCCACCACCTCCCTGAGCAGCACATTCCAGTGGCCAATCTCTCTTTCTGGGAAGAAATTTCTTCTCACTTCCAGCCTTACTTCCCCTGGCACAGCTTGAGACTATGTCCTCTTGTTCTGATGCTGGTTGCCTGGCCTGGGAGAAGAGACCAGCCCCCACCTGGCTACAACCTCCCTTCAGGTAGTTGTAGAGAGCAAGAAGGTCTCCCTGAGCCTCCTCTTCTCCAGGCTAAGCAACCCCAGCTCCCTCAGCCTCTCCTCACAGGGCTGTGCTCCAGACCTCTCGCCAGCCTCGTTGCCCCACCAGGAAGACTTCCTGGCTTACTTGGTTTAGATGAAGAGGTAAACCAATGATCACTGGTGAAAAATAATCTTAGCAACAGCTAGGCAGGGTTCAGCATGTGGATGTCCAGCATTTCCTAGTAAAAGTCTCATTCGACAGGAAACATGTGGCTGTAACTCTACATAAATATCCTCCTGGTGCAGGCAGGAGAGGCTTAGGTTGGATATTAGGAACAATTTATTCACAGAAAGAAGAGTCAAAGGTTGGAATAGGCTGCTCAGGGAAGAAGTGCAGTCATCAGCCCTGGAAGTGTTTAAAAGCCATGTAGATGTGGTGCTGAGGGACATGATACTCAGTATCACCAAGGTTGGAAGAGACCTCAAAGGCCATTGAGTCCAACCTGTCACCACAGCCCTCATGATTCAGTGGTGACCTGGCAGTGCTGGGTTAACTCTTGGACTTAATCTTACAGGTTTCTTCCAACCAAATCAGTTCAATGATCAGCAGAAGAGCAGGAGCATCCCCATCTAGCAGAGCATGAGCTGGAGACCTCCAAAGCTTTCCTGAGCACCTTTAGATTTTCCCATTCAAAAAACCCCCACAAACATAGAATCCTGGAATTGATTTGTCTGGAAAAGACCTTTAAGGTCTCAAGCCCAAGCAGTGACCCAACACTACAGAGCCCACTGCTAAGCCATATCCCTCAATGCAGTCACTTCTTTGCATTTCTTCTAGCTCATCACTGTCCAGCCAGCTGTCATCAATGCTTTTATCACCCTCCTCTCACCCTCAGGACCCCAGCTGTCCCAGGAACCCTGCAAAGGAGAGCAAGATCCCTGTGAACCTGAACAGAAACTTCAACAGGCAGCTAAATGTTTCCTTACAGCATACTGAGGGCAGCTGGAGCCCAGACGTTGCTTCGACACGTTGTGTGGGTCATGAAGCAAGGGTCCACACTCACGACAGCTAACCCCTGCAGCTTTCAAGTGCAAAATCTGTGGGCTCTGCCAAGTGGACAGGAAATTGATGAAGTTTAAATGAAGAGCTGCTGCCTTTTCCAGCTGCCTGATTATTCCTTTTGATTCAGTATCATCCTGGTAGAGTGCTCCTGATCTAATCACAGGAGCTTGCACTTCGTGATCCAATTACTGCCAAGCTTCTGGACAGTGCCTTTTGCTTTGATGGGAACATTTAGATGTGTGAAGTCTGCAGGGGCTGGCTGACAGCTCTCAGCTCTGGAATCTCATTTTAAATATAGACCCAGTGGAAATAGGTGAAAAGTGGTTGTCTCCACACATCAGTTGGAGCAAGCAGGTTTCTCTCCATGGGAAAGACTGAATCCTTTCCTTTGGTGGAGAGGGAGGGAGATTAAACGGTGCAATTTCACCCTGGAGCAAAGGAGGCTTGGGGGAGACCTTTTCACACTTTACAACAAGCTGAAAGGAGGTTGTAGCAAGATGGGAGCTGGTCCCTTCTCCCAGGCAACAAACCATAGGACAAGAGGAAGCAGCTTCAGCACCAGGGTGGGTGCAGATTGGATAGCAGGTACAATTTCTTCCCTAAAGGGGTTGTCAAGCCCTGGGACGGTCTGCCCAGGGCAGTGGTGGAATCACCGTCCCTGGAGGGATTTAAGAGACATGGAGATGGGATGCTGAGGGATTTAAGAGACATGGAGATGGGATGCTGAGGGATTTAAGAGACATAGAGATGGGATGCTGAGGGATTTAAGAGACATGGAGATGTGATGCTGAGGGATTTAAGAGACATGGAGATGGGATGCTGAGGGATTTAAGAGACATGGAGATGGGATGCTGAGGGATTTAAGAGACATGGAGATGTGATGCTGAGGGATTTAAGAGACATAGAGATGTGATGCTGAGGGACATGGCTTGCTGGTGACCTGGCAGTGTTGGATTAATGGTTGGACTTGATGTTCTTAAAGGTCTCTTCCAACCAAAACATTTCTAGGATTCTGTTTTCCCCAGAGCAGAAGATCTGCTTCATCTTCAGTCAGGTTTGCAGCCTGCCCCTAGCTTAGCCATGCAAACAGCAACCTGCTCAGCATTGCTTCTAGCCAGAATCTCCTCCTCTTCCCTACAGATCTCCACCTCTCTGCCAAGACTTGTTTGAATTAATCAGTAAAAACAAGTGTTTCTGGACAAACCTGCAGCCAGCACACTCCTGGATTTTCATCTCTTTAAAGGAAGCTGCAGACTCAGAGACAACACTGAGCCTGTTTTCCAACAGCCTGCCCTGGCCCAAACTCACCCAAAGTCTGCCCTGTCCCTGGAAACATTCCACATCAGGTTGGAGAGGGCTCTGAGCAACCTGCTCCAGCTGAAGATGTCCCTCCTCACCGCAGGGGGTCTGACAAGAAGGCCTTTAAAGGTCCCTTTCCACCCAGACCGTTCTATGGTTTCATTACATTTAAGCTGAGAACTGTTTCTTTCAGTGCAGTTATTGAGGCAGTCCAAGATATTTGCTTTGGATGCTGATTTCCCAGGGGTTCTGCCCAAGCACCACCATGTTGTACCCTCAGTCTTTCATGACTGAAGGTCACCACTGTTGCAAACCTCCTCCCAATGTCTGCAGGCAGGGGAGGCAGCTCCTGGGGTCTGACTTGTGAGGCAAAGGCTCCCAAAGCTTTCCTTGCCATCTCACTGTTCAGTGTTTCCTCATGTCCTACATTGAGGAATTAATCACAGAATTAAGCAGGTTGGAAAAGACCTTTGAGGTCATCAAGTCCAGCTTATCATCCAACGCCATCTCATCAACTAAACCATGGCACCAAGCACCCCAGCCAGTCTCCTTTTAAACACTTCCAGGACAGTGACTCCACCACCTCCCTGGGCAGCCCTGGTTGCCTGGGAGAAGAGACCAACCCCCACCCGGCTACAGCCACCTTCCAGGTAGTGCTCACATTGTCCCCAACCCTGATAACTCTTCTGGTCAACATTATCATCTTATCTCCACGGCGGCATCAGCCCTCCACATTTCACAGGGCAGGCATCGAGCTCTAGCTGCTGATAGACCTATCTATAGGCCCATTCAGGATTGTTTTGATCAATGGCTTAATCTCTGTTTGCATGGTCAGATCCCTCCCTCTCTTGTCTACAAGCTGGACATTGGGATGAATGGGCTGGTGGCCCCCAGAGCCTGGCTACGTGGCGAGCAGGTCGCAGCCAGAGATTTGCCCATGGGGGTTTATGGCTCTTGTGTTAGCAGATGGGCAATGAGGTCCCAAGAGGCTTGCAGTGTGGCCTCTGCAAAGTCTCACATCAAATCCCAGTTCTCAGCTGAAAACTGAACTGGAGTTTCTTAAGCCTTGAGGACATCCTTCTCCCCTGATAGCTCTGCAAATGACAGGACAAGTCAGGGCACTAGATGACCTTTAAAGGCCTCTTCCAGCCTAAACCATTCCATTTTTGGTCTCTTCTCCCAGGCAACCAACACCAGAACAAGAGGACACAGTCTCAAGCTGTGCCAGGGGAAGTTTAGGCTGGAGGTGAGCAAAAAGTTCTTCACAGAGTTGTTAGCTGTTGGAATGTGCTGCCCAGGGAGGTGGTGGAGTCACCATCCCTGGAGGTATTCAAGAGGGGACTGGACGTGGCACTTGGTGCCATGGTCTAGTAGGAATGAGGTATGGGTGACAGGTTGGACTTGATGATTTTTGAGGTCTTTTCCAACCTTGTTGATTCTCTTCTCTTCTCTTCTCTTCTCTTCTCTTCTCTTCTCTTCTCTTCTCTTCTCTTCTCTTCTCTTCTCTTCTCTTCTTCTCTTCTCTTCTCTTCTCTTCTCTTCGCTCCTCTTCTCTTCGCTTCTCTTCGCTTCGCTTCGCTTCTCTGTTATGCTATGCTATGCTATGCTATGCTATGCTATGCTATGCTATGCTATGCTATGCTATGCTATGCTATGCTATGCTATGCTATGCTATGCTATGCTTCCATGATCACTGTGCTGACAGTCAAGCACAGGAGCCTTGGCCAGAGACACCCTTCAATCCAAAGCCTTGATGTCATTTGAAGACGTGACCATCTGCTCAGCTTTCTTTGCTGGGCAGCCCTCTTCCAGGCAATGGAGAGGAGATAAGCAATGTGGAGGTGGTGATGAGATCAGGACTCATCTGACAGACAAACAATAGGGTAGAGAAGAAGAAAGAAAGAAAGTAAGAGTGAACAGCTCATTGATGATCCAGGCTCCAAATCAGCTCAAATCTGAAGGGCAGAGCTCTCCTTTTTTTCCCTCCCAAAAAAGGGCAACGTGAGGGATTTGGCCTTCAGCATTGAAACAGCAACAGAGAACACAAAGAAATAAGAGCAGGAGAGAGAGAAACCAGGGTGGTGGGGGGAGGGGAATGGATAAAAAACAGGGGAAAACTTTCTATATTTTCACCTATTTTACTCTTTTTCCAAACATGAAAAATGTTAAATTGATAAAGACTTGAGAAATAAAACCCCAAGTGCAGATGCACTCATTCTCTGCCCTGTGTTTGACACAGGTGGCCAACTTGATGCAAGAGAAGGAAACAAAGTCCATGGTACAGAAGAAGAGCAGGGCCTGGAGGCCCAGCTGGACCTATCTCAGATGCTTCCCGGTGGTATCTAATTTATTGCCAGGGACTGATGAGGAGGGATAGTTCCACCACCTGAAAAGCGCTAGAGAAGGGTTGGACTAGATCATAGAATGCATCAGGCTGGGAGGTGCCCTTGAAGGTCACCATGTCCACCCTCCCTGCATTGACCAGGGACATCTCCAACTAGATCAGGCTGCTCAGGGCCCCATCAAGTACGACCTTGAATGTCTCCAGGGATGGAGTCTCCATCACATGCCTGGGCAGCCT
The DNA here is from genome assembly GCA_033816785.1 of Picus viridis. Classification (NCBI taxonomy): domain Eukaryota; kingdom Metazoa; phylum Chordata; class Aves; order Piciformes; family Picidae; genus Picus; species Picus viridis. Next base: position 6,980,431 of record CM066576.1, on the reverse strand, counting down.
GTTCCAGTATTTCACCACTCTCAGTGTAAAGAGTTTCCTCCTAATGTCCAGCCTAAACCTCCCCTGCTCCACTTGCAAACCATTGCCCTTCGTGCTGTCACCACAGGGCCTTCTAAACAGCCATAGAATCATAGAATTGTCAGGGTTGGAAGGGACCTCCAGGATCATCCAGTTCCAACCCCGCTGCCATGGCCAGGGGCACCTCACAGGTTGCTCACAGCCGTACCCAGCTTGGCCTGAAAAACCTCCAGGCATGAGGCTTCCACCACCTCCCTGGACAAGCTGTTCCAGTGTCTCACCACCCTCATGGGGAAGAACTTCTTCCTAACATCCAATCTGAATCTACTAATTTCTATTTTTTTCCATTCCCCCTACTCCTATCACTCCCTGACACCCTAAAAGTCCCTCCCCAGCTTTCTTGTAGCCCCCCCTTCAGATTCTGGAAGGCCTAGGTCCCCTTCAGATATTGAAATGCCATTGTGAGGTCTCCCCAGAGCCTTTTCTTCTCCAAGCTGAATGCTGACCTTTAAAGGTTGCTTCCAAACTGAATCACTTCATGATTTTCCATGGAAAATGAAAAGCCAGGTGGGGGTTGGTCTCTTCTCCCAGGCAAGCAGCACCAGAACAAGAGGACACAATCTCAAGCTGTGCCAGGGGAAGTTTAGTCTGGAAGTGAGGAGAAAGTTCTCCCAGAAAGAGTTGTTGGCCATTGAAATCTGCTGCCCAGGGAGGTGGTGGAGTTACCATCCCTGGATATCTTAAAAAAATGATTGGATGTGGCACTTGGAGCCATGGTTTAGTTGTCATGACTTGTTAGGTATTGAGAAGAGAAGAGAGAGGAGAGAAGAGAGAAGAGAGAAGAGAGAAGAGAGAAGAGAGAAGAGAGAAGAGAGAAGAGAGAAGAGAGAAGAGAGAAGGGAGAAGGGAGAAGGGAGAAGGGAGAAGGGAGAAGGGAGAAGGGAGAAGGGAGAAGGGAGAAGGGAGAAGGGAGAAGGGAGAGGGGAGAAGGGAGAAGGGAGAAGGGAGAAGGGAGAAGGGAGAAGGAGAGGAGAGAGGAGAGAGGAGAGAGGAGAGAGGAGAGAGAAGGGAAGAGAAGGGAAGAGAAGGGAAGAGAAGAGAAGAGAAGGGAAGAGAAGAGATTTGGTTGGATGGTTTAGTTGTTTAGGTGGGTTGGATTGGTTGATGGGTTGGACGCGATGATCTTGAAGGTCTCTTCCAACCTGGTGTATTTTATTGTATTGTGTCATGTCCAACCTATAACATGAGCCAGCAGTGAGCACTTGCAGCCCAGAAAGCCAATCACATCCTGGGCTGCAGCAAGAGAAGTGTGGCCAGCAGGTCAAGGCAGGGGATTCTCCCCTCTACTCAGCACAGCAGAGCACAGCAGAGCACAGCAGAGAAGAGAAGAGAAGAGAAGAGAAGAGAAGAGAAGAGAAGAGAAGAGAAGAGAAGAGAAGAGAAGAGAAGAGAAGAGAAGAGAAGAGAAGAGAAGAGAAGAGAAGAGAAGAGAAGAGAAGAGAAGAGAAGAGAAGAGAAGAGAAGAGAAGAGAAGAGAAGAGAAGAGAAGAGAAGAGAAGAGAAGAGAAGAGAAGAGAAGAGAAGAGAAATTAACCAGGTATAGGTTGGACTTGATGATCTCTGAGGTCTTTTCCAACGTTGTTAATTCTGTGATCTCTATGAAAGGGTTAACCAACAAAAGCCCTGTCGTTGGGTTTGGGTTTTTGTATGTATGGGTGTTGGGGTGTTTTTTTAGCCTGAAGCAACATAAAATGTAACATTTTTGCCCATTCTGTGCTGTTCCCACTGTGAGCTGTTAACAGCCAAGGCTTGTGGGTGTGCAATAGGAAGGCAGAATTTAGACAATGTTCTTTATTCTCTATGTGAACGTCAAAAAAAAACAGAAAGGAAGGGATGGATTTTTAACTGCAAGCCAAGGAAAATATTTATTCTTGGGGATTTAGGGTTTTTTTTTCAGTATAATGAGTAAATGAGGGACTTGGGGGTGCTGGTGGAGGAGAAGCTCAACAGGAGCTCTCAGTGTGCACTTGCAGCCCGGAAAGCCAATCAGATCCTGGGCTGCATCAAGAGAAGTGTGACCAGCAGGTCAAAGGAGGGGATTCTCCCCCTCTACTCAGCTCTGGTGAGACCCCACCTGGAGTACTGCCTCCAGTTCTGGAGCCCCTATTCCAAGAGGGATATGGAGGTGCTGGAAGGTGTCCAGAGAAGGGCCATGAGGATGAGCAGAGGGCTGGAGCACCTCTCCTATGAGGACAGACTGAAGGAGTTGGGGCTGTTCAGTCTGGAGAAGAGAAGGCTCCGAGGTGACCTCATTGTGGCCTTCCAGTATCTGAAGGGGGCCTACAGGAAGGCTGGGGAGGGACTTCTCAGGATCTCAGGTAGTGATAGGACTAGGGGGAATGGAATGAAGCTGGAGGTGGGGAGATTCAGGCTGGACATGAGGAGGAAGTTCTTCAGCATGAGAGTGGTGAAGCCCTGGAATGGTTTATCCAGGGAGGTGGTTGAGGCCCCATCCCTGGAGGTGTTTAAGCCCAGGCTGGATGAGGCTCTGGCCAGCCTGATCTAGTGTAGGGTGTCCCTGCCCATGGCAGAGGGGTTGGAACTAGATGATCCTTGTGGTCCCTTCCAACCCTGACTGATACTATGATTCTAAGCCCATCTGGATTCATGCTCCTGTGACTTTGCCCCTTCAAGAACAAAATCCTCAGCCCTAAATGTGGCTGAGAACAATTAAAAATGTCTAAACATCGTGTCCAAGCCCAACTTCACTTCTTGCTGAGCTCAAACTCCCACTCCTCTGGAGCTGTCTTCCAGTCTGATTACAACAAGCAAACTAAATCCAACCCAAAAGTGAAAGTGAAATTAATTGCCCCCCCCAAAAATCTAACTTAACTATTGTGTTTTGGAGCTTTGTTCAGAGAGAAATACAAAGCACTGTGTGTCTCTGCAGCCCTTTCTCCATGGTGGTTCCATGGTGTGCTTGGGTGTTAACAACTGGAACGTGCTCTGGTGTCCTGCTGGCATTACAGTGAGACTTCACAGCTGTTCTGCCAAAAATACATAAGCCTGTGTTAAGGCACAGGTCTAAGTGCTCTGTGAGAGACAGGTCCTGTCCTGAATCTCCTTCCCCCCCACCCCGAGCCTTTTAATCATCCTTTCTCTTGCCTCCCCAGATAATGAGATCACAGGATGTTAGGAGTTGCAAAGGACCTCTGGAGATCTTTGAGTCCAACCCCCCTGCCAGAGCAGGACCAGAGAATCCAGCATAGGTGACACAGGAATGCATCCAAATGGGTCTTGAAAGTCTTCAGAGAAGGAGACTCCACAACCTCTCTGGGCAGCCTGTTCCAGTGCTCTGTGACCCTTACAGTGAAGAAGTTCCTCCTCATGTTGAGGTGGAACCTCCTGTGCTGTAGTTTATATCCATTGCCCCTTGTCCTATCTCAGGGTGCAACTGAGCAGAGCCTGTCCCCTGCCTCTGGACCCTCAGCCCTCAAATATTTTGAGACATTTATTAAATCCCCTCTCAGTCTTCTCTTCTCCAGGCTAACCAGCCCCAGGGCTCTCAGCCTCTCCTCATAGGGCAGTGCTGCAGTCCCTTCAGCATCCTGGTAGCTCTCCACTGGGCTCTCTCAAGTCCCTGTCCCTCTTGAACTAGGGAGCCCAGAACTGGATGCAATAATCCAGGGATGACCTCAGCAGGGCAGAGTAGAGGGGGAATAGAATAGAATAGAATAGAATAGAATAGAATAGAATAGAATAGAATAGAATAGAATAGAATAGAATAGAATAGAATAGAATAGACCAGGTTGGAAAAGACCTTTGAGATCATCGAGTCCAACCTATCATCCAACACCATCCAATCAACTAAACCATGGCACCAAGCACCCCATCCAGGCTCTTCTTAAACACCTCCAGTGATGGTGACTCCACCACCTCCCTGGGCAGCACATTCCAATGGACAATCTCTTTCTGGGAAGAACCTCTTCCTAAGATCCAGCCTAAACCTCGCCTGGCACAGATTGAGACTGTGTCCTCTTGTTCTGGTGCTGGTTGCCTGGGAGAAGAGACCAACCCCCTCCTGGCTACAACCTCCCTTCAGGGAGTTGTAGAGAGCAAGAAGATCTCCCCTGAGCCTGCTCTTCTCCAGGCTAAGCAACCCCAGCCTCCTCAACCTCTCCTCACAGGGCTGTGCTCCAAACCCCTCCCCAGCTTTGTTGCCCTTCTCTGGACATATTTAAGCAACTTCTTTCTTGAATTGAGGGCCACAGAACTGGACACAGGACTCAAGGTGTGGCCTAACCAGTGCTGAGCACAGGGGGAGAGTGACCTCCCTGCTCCTGCTGGCCACACAGTTCCTGATGCAGGCCAGGATGCCCTTGGCCTTCTTGGCCACCTGGGCACACTGCAGGCTCATGTTCAGCCTACAATCAACCAGTACCCCCAGGTCCCTCTCTGCCTGGCTGCTCTGCAGCCACTCTGACCCCAGCCTGTAGCACTGCCTGGGGCTGTTGTGGCCAATGTGTAGAACCCGGCAATGTCCCCACTGAGTGCAGGGGGTTTGGGCTAGATGCCTTTTGAAGTTCCCTTCCAACCCAAACCATTCTGTGATTAACAGCAGTGATTTTTGGTTGTGTTTTGTTTTGTTTTTTTTACAGTACTGACCCCAAAGAGGAGAAGCAGGGGATGGAGGAGGCTCTTCCCAGTGGTAAAGGGAAGCTGAAAGCTTTATTTATGCAGCCATAGGAATCTCATCAGCATAGTCTGAATTCCTGCTGCCATGAGCAAAGCTAGGGAAGGCTGCAGCTTTTCACTTGGCTGGAGAACAGCAGCACAAAGGGTGCTCCAAGTGCCTTTTTGCTGGGGGTATTTCTAGAAAGATGGATGGGCCCATAATTAGGAAAGGAGCACGTGCCCCCCATGGCACCTCAGCTCCAGAAACTGTCATGCAGATCATATGGAAATTATATACAATCCAAATGAGCCCTGGCAAGGCTCGGAGATTAATGAGCAATTACTCATTAGCACCAGCTCTGCTTATCCAGCCTCTAATCCTGAACATCCCTAGCACTGAAGGAGCCAAGTCCTTCCCACATGCATTTATCCTAACACCTCACAGGCTGTCTGAGGCTCTTAGCCCCCAAAATTCCCATCGAAGTTCGGGTCCTGCTTGCCTTTACGAAGCTGAGGCTGGGGGAGGGGGGTTCAGGGGAAGCTGTGTGAGCATCTTCTGAGTCCCAGGCTTAGTGTCCTGAGCCCAGGGAATTCTTTCTGTGACAGATTAATAGGAAGATTCCCAGAAAGCTCCCAGATGCCTCCACAACAAACCCTTGCTGGAGGACACTGTCCTCCTCAGATCACTCAGCCACTCTGCACCAGAGGATGTTTTTCCCCTCGTTGACAAAGGTTGGACATTTTTATGGCTTCCCCCTAAGTTGTCCATTTCTAATGCTGTCAATATTTTGTGGGGTTTGCTGGGTGATCTAGTCCAAGGTCAAACCAACCTCCTGCCTTACCATTCAGTCCTGCCAGCTCTTGCTTGCATGTGAAGCCCTGTTTGTCCTTTGCTCACGTGAGAGCATTTCATGTGGGTTTGGCACTTGGGAGCCCAGTGGTTGGAGTATGAAGAACTACCCTTTGCCTTTGTGGCCTCACTTTTACTTCTCTTCATTATTTTTCCTTCCCCCGCCCTTAACTGCTCCAGAAGAGGTGGGCTCATTCGAGCCTGTGCAACTCCCTAATGTGTCAGTACACAGAGAGAAATGGTTGGTTTATTTTTTTTCATCCCAGAAGGAAGTCAGTGATGACACCTCCATCCTGGCTCTGCATCTACCATCCAGAGGCAGAGGATTTGGGCCAGGTTTGGCCCTTTTTTCGTTACACCCAACCCCGCTGCTGAAGTACCAAAAGCCCGGTGACCGGTGCATAACGCTCGGAGGGGGAGCAGGGGCATCTCCTCCGGGTCCAGCCCTTCCTTTCCCGGCGGCAACGGGGCTGGTCGGGGCACTGACCCCAGCGCCGGGGAGTCTGGAGTGGAGCCAGCAGCCGCCATCAGCCCACACCTCATCAATAGGGGCTGACAGCCACAGCCTCACCGCCCCGACGGCACCGCTGACGGCTCGGCACGGCTCGGCACGGCTCGGCACGGCCGGGAGTCGGGGCTGCAAGCGGGCAGCCCTCCAGGTTGGAGCTGCAGGAAGCCCCGAGAATCTGGGGTGCAGGAAGCCCTGAGAGTCTGAGATGGAAGGAGACCAACAGTTTTGAGATACAGGCAGCTACCTAGGGTGGAGAACAGGCAGGGCTGTGGGGCCAGGTGGAGGCAGCCCCATGGGTCTGAGGTGCAGGCAGGGCTGTGGGGCCAGGTGGAGGCAGCCCCATGGGTCTGAGGTGCAGGCAGGGCTGTGGGGCCAGGTGCAGGCAGTCCCATGGGTCTGAGGTGCAGGCAGGGCTATGGGGCCGGGTGCAGGCAGCCCCATGGGTCTGAGGTGCAGGCAGGGCTGTGGGGCCGGGTGCAGGTAGCCTCATGGGTCTGAGGTGCAGGCAAGTCTGTGGGGCAAGGGACAGGCAGCCCCATGGATCTGAGGTGCAAGCAGAGCTGTGGGTCCAGGGGCACAACAGACAGAGACCCATAACAGACATCCACAGAGCCCAAGGCAGCCGCATGTGACGATACAATGACAGATCAGGACATACACTGACAAGATATGGGCAGAGAGACACTTAAGTGAGGCACATGGATAGCTCTGTAGAGATAACTGGATTGGTATTTCAGCAAGTAGGCAGACACTGACACACAGAAATAACTAGAGAGTTACACAGATACATGGATCCATGCCTAGATGCACGGGCTGATATCTGGCACGGATTAAAGGATATATGGATATTGGGGTAGGTGGAAACATGGGGAGATGGTTTCTGCAGGTTCTGCCCTGCCAGGACTCCAGCCCACGCACATCCAGGCAGCTCAGCCTACTGTCTGTTGCAGGAGGCTTTTCCAGCCTCTCTGACAGAGAATCACACAAGTGTTTGTGTTGGAATGGAGCCTTAAAGGCATTTAGCCCAAACCCTGTGCAGTGAGGAGGGACATCTTCAACTAGATCGGGTTGCTCCGAGTCCCATCCCACCTGATCTGAAATGGTTCCAGGGATGGCTATCCAGCACCTCTTTGGACAGCCTGTGCCAGTGCCTCACCACCCTCAGCAGAAACAGTTTATTCCTTCTCTCTACCCTGAATCTTCCTCTTTGGCTTTCAGACCATCACCCCTTGTCCTGTCACAACGGGCTCTGCTTAAAAGATTGCCCACATCCTTCTTATGGGCCCCTTCTCAGGACACTTTTCACTAGACCAGGTTGTTCAAAGCCTCAGCCAACCTGTTCTTGAGTAGTTTCATGGATGGGATATCCATAACATGCCTGAGCAGCCTGTTCCTCTATGCAAAGATCTCTTAAAATCTCCCAAGAGCTAAAGATTTTGTCAAGTATCTCATTTCCAGGTGGGTTTCAGATTGCAACTCCCTCCAAAACACCCCAGCACTGCTCCTCACCACCCAGCCTCTCCTCCTTGCTGTCTCCAAGTCCTAAGCGCTGCTCCACACATCTCTGCATCCCACAGCTTTGTCCTTGAGGAAACTGGTTTGTATTTATTTGCATGGGGGGAAAACAAAAAGGGGGAAAGGGGGGACAAGAAAAACTGATAACATAACATTTGGAGGCAGTCAGAAGGGATTCACACACATACCCCTTCCCCAAATCCCAGATCTCACCGGTCGCTCTAACGCCAGCCGGAGCCGTGCAGACTCCGTCGGCTACCATCTCCGCACTCCCTATACCTGCAGAGACGCCGATACACCGATGGACCCCAGCCGAGGCCACTCTTCTGGAGCCTGTCTCCTCACCTCTCGCAGCCCGTATCCCCCAGACCCGAGCCCACCTCGTCCCCTTCCCGGCAGCCAAGGCATGGACTAAACAATTAGGAATAACTAATTGTAAAGGAAAACATCGAAGTCACCCGAGCAGCCTCCTGTTCGTTTCTCCCAGCGCTTTTTGTCCTCTCTTTTCTTCTGAGAAACCCACACTTGGCCGCTGGTTTGTTTTGGATGTTTTAACCATTCCTCTCCCCTCGCCCCTCCCCCCCTATTTTTTTGTTCCCTTTAAAAATTCTATTTTCAACACAGAAATCTTTAAATCCGTTGTTTTGTTTTGTTTTGTTTTGTTTTGTTTTGTTTTGTTTTGTTTTGTTTTATTTTAAAGCGCCTTTTACTGCCTTCCTCTCCCCATCTCCTTGTGGGTTTGGGGTTTGGGGGTTGGGTTTTGTTCACTCGCTTTATAAAACACCCAGAGATTTAACTCTCAAACCGCCACAGAATTAACTTGGATGTTGGATGCGGGGGGGGGGGGGGGAAATAAACCCAGGCCAGCATCGTGTGGATTTATTTCCTGCCTGGGGGTGGTGGGGAAAAGGAGGCTGGAAAGGCGGGAGGAAAGGCTTAGGCTTGTTCCGCAGGGTGATTTTCAGCTCGATTTCGTTAGCGGCTTGGCTTTGCTGTCCACGATCGCAGCGCGGGGGGAAACCTCCTCCGAGTGCGGGCAGAGATTTTTACCCTGTCGCTGCGCTCCGCTGTGTCACATCCTTTGCTTTTTAGGGGGTAAAAAGTGTCCTGGATCCATCTGCTCTCTCTCGTTTGTTAGTTTACACCAGGCTGGGGTTCAGGAATTGTCTTTTCGGGGCGCAAACTCCTCCTCCCCGCGGTGCGATGCTCGGCACTCAGGAGCCGCATTTGCCGCTGAAAGAGGCTGGAACCGGCCACGCACACGCAAAACCACGAGTGTGTTTGGTTTGTTTTCATGGTTTTTCTCTTGGAAGAGGCAAATCCAAGCTGGTCCTTGACGCCGAAGAGCCGCTCGGGCTGTTTGAATCGGTTTAAATTCGATTTTCGGTTGTTTGGGGTTTTTTTTTGTTTTAAAGGCAAGCGCTGGTATTCAGTAGGAATTCAGCGAAGCTTCAGCAAAACGCTGCTTCGGTAGAGAAAATCGCCGGGGATTTTGCAAGGAATCGAGAGAGAGATGTATATCCCAAGCCTTGCACATCTGGGTACGCAGCTGCTTTGGGGAAGGCGGGGGGGCAAAAAGAGAGGCGGGAGGGGGGAAAGATATTGATGCATTTCATCTAGCGTGGAATGTTTTGGGCTGGAAAACGTTTTAAAGCTCATTTAGGCCAAGTCTCAGATTAAACACATTTTCTTTTCCCTTCTTCCTCTGCATGCCGACAGCCCCCTGTTTATAAGCTTCTATCTATCTATATATTTATAAGCTATCTATCTATGTATTTATAAGCTTCTAGGTGTATCTATATCTGCATAAAGACAGGCATAGACACTCAGCGTGGTATAAATGACATTACTGAAGTGTGGGAGAATAAACATGTTTATGTGTAACAGATGTTTGCATGTAACACACACTCCCGTGTCTATCACCCACTAACTCCCACCTCTATGATACGTCCACAGTGCTACGTACTCAACTCCCAGACTTATTATTCCTTACATATATTTCCCACGTCCTTAAAACATGGGGATCTGCCTTAAAACACAGACATCTGTGTTGTGTGTCTGTGTCTATAGTTTTATTGCAGTGATTTTCTAGATTGGATTTATCCATTACATTGCCACCTTCGTGGCTATATTTGTGTATTTGCCTGGGGGTTGGGTTGGGTTGGGGTTTTTCCCCCCCCCGTGCTGCTGCACACACACATTCCCGCTGGGCTGGACCCTCCTTTTCTTGGATTTTCTAGCCACAAAGCCTCTGTGTCCCATCTCACAGCTCTTCGTGATCTCCAGTACCAGGGCAGAGGACAGAGGGGAGACTCCCTCAGAGCTCCCTTTGCCTTCAAGAAATCGCTTCCTCCATGTATTTAATTCTTTTTTCCCTCCCTCGCTCCCTCCACCCCTTTAATACAGGGCTTTTTAGTTTCCTTAGAGGTTTGGTTTGGGTTTTTTTTGCTTTGGTGGGTTGATTTGGCTGCTCGCTTGTTTGATTTTATTTTAGAGCCCCAAAAGCCGCTGCCCCAATTCCCTCCTCGAGTAGGAATCCCCCCAAATTTCCAAGGGGAACCCCGGAGCCAGAGTGCACGAAATAGGAAGGGTATTTCTTATATATACTTAAATACAATCCGAGGAGCAGAGCTGGAGAGCACCCCTCCTCAGAAGCTCTCACAAGCCGGAGCTATTCCAGGGCAGAATGAGACCCCCGGGAGAGAAAGAGGTTATGGGAGGCTGGATCCTCCCCGCGGGTTCGGTGCCTGGTGGGACCCCGCTTTGCGGTGGGGGCGCAGCCAACTCTGGGCTGTCCCTGCGCCGCACCATCGACCTTTAGACCCTCTGCAGCACGTCGGGAGGCGAGGGTAGGGGCGGGAGGCAAGGGATGGGTGTCCACTTTTGTAAAGGTGCACCCCCAAACAGGCTGAGACAGCAGCTGCCGCCTCTTGGCTCGGCTTGGACCACGGAGGATCACGAAGCAGGCGCTTGGATTAATTCCTCTTGTGCAATACCTTTGAGGAAAGCGGTTGCTTCCAGAGGGATTCGGGAGCTGGGGGAAGGGCGAGGACACCTCCCTTCACCACCCCCTACTCCCAGTAAATACCCCTTATTATTTCTGCGAGCACCTTCTGGGTGCGCGGGGGGGTGTGCGGAGCAAGGGCTGCTTGGCTGGACTTTGCCTGCAGCCTGCGGCCATGCCCGGGGCGGGGGCGGTTTGATTTTATTATTTTTCTTTCTTTCCTTTTTTCTTTTTTTTTTTTTTTTCTTTCCATGGCAATGAAAGCTGGCGCCCGGCTGATGGTGCAACAGATACCAGCCACCCCACTCTTACCCACCCCCGGCTCCCATCGCCGCCCAGTTCCACGTGACGTGGGCAAACCAGTCAGCGAGTGCAACTGGGGAGTCTGGTCACACTGGGGAGCCAAGGTTTTTTTTTTGGGGGTGTTTGGAGGGAAGAGAGCAGGAAGACAGAGTCCCACTACCCCCAAACCTCCCACCCCCGTGAAGAAGGAGTTGGAGCCAAGCATCTCATAGCCCTCTGCCTGCCCCACAGCGAGCGGGTGTCCTGCGCCGTGGCCTCGCCCCCTCCCCCCTTGTCTTCCCCCCCCCCGCCCCGGTACCAAAGGTGGGTAGCACTTCTCTGTCCCCTCGCTCCTCTTCCTCGCTGTCACACAGCCCCTTCCTACAGCTCTCCCCTGAAAGTTTCCTCCTATTGTCTCATCGGGCTGGAAAAACTCGATTTTGCTTTTTTGTTGTTGCTGTTCTGTTTGGGTTTTGGCTTGATTTTTCATTTCTTTTATGCTAATCATCATTATCTTTTGGGGGCGGGGGTGGGAGGATTGGAGCAGAATTTGCTCCTTTTCCCTTCTTGCGGCTCTCACTCCTCTTCGGACGATCCTGCGGGAATGCTCCTTCCTGGGTCGGTTGCACTAGGCAAAAGTCCCCCAGATTTTGGGGGTAAAGAAGAGCTCCTCAAAACCTCCTTTATTTTCCTGAAAACCCTTTCTTCCCGGCTCGCTTCCATCCTTACCCCTTCCCGAGGCTGTCTCCGGCTTCTCCCCTGTTTCCTCGGCCGCTCTCCTGCTGTCCTCCCGGGTATCAGCCGTTATCTCCTGGTTATCTCTTCTGCTGCTAAATTCAGCCCAGCGCAGGGGTTCAGCCTGGGGAATCTGCTAGTTAAATCTAAATCAGGCCCAAGAGTTATTTCTTTGACCATAATTCCCCCCACACACACACCCCGAGTCCGGCCCTTCTCTGGTTGTGAGAAGGTTTTCTCGGGTGCAGAGAAAAGAGCAGCTCAGATTGTCTCACCTCCCTCCTAGACCTTCCTTGGGGAAGGGTATTTCACCCTGAATCCCTTTGACAAGTATTTTTTGAGGTCTCACCCTTGTAAACCACTCAAAAGGCCCCAACGTCATCTCGTGGCCTGTGCCACGTCCAAACCCCAAGCCCTCCACACCAAGCCCCCCCCCCCCCCCCCCAAAGAAGGACCTCAATTCAAAGATCAAACCAAAAGGGGTAAAAGCACCCAACGCACCCACCCTGCCCTGCGGGAATGCCTCCCCACCCGCACCCAGGCCGTCCCTGCTCCCCACTGGGTCAGCTCGCTGTGATTCCAGCTTCTCCCAGTTCCCACGCAGGACAAGAGAAGGGTGCAGTGGGGCAGTGGGGGCGATAAAACCACCCCGCAGGGGGAGTTCTGTGGGTCTGTTGCTCATATGCCATCACTTGCCAGACGTTCTGGGCACTATTAAGGCGGGGTGGGGTGGAAGGGGCAGCGATTAATATCCCCTCTCCTTTTAGTCGCCCCCTTCCCATTTTGAGCACCCTCTCCTCCCCTTGTAAGCATCCCTCTCTTCACGAGTGGCGGACTTTTTGAGGATGTAGACATGCGTGGGGTAGGCGCGGGGTGGGAGGTAGGGTCGAGCCAGCCTTCTTTCCCCTCCTTCCCCCACTTTCCCCACCGACTGTCTAATTTAATTCCTCCCCCCCCACATACACCCATGCCCACATCAAACGCCGGCCTCAAGGGCCATTAACAACTTAAAGCACCGATCGTACCTGCTGGACAAAGGGGGTTTGCTCCGGGCTGTAGGAGAGAGCATCGCTGTCTTTCACCTTCCAGGCTGTGTAGCCCTCCCCTCTCACCTTCCTCCCCCCACCCCAAACTGCTCTAACCTCCTTATCTCCTCCGCCCGGGGAGGGGGTCCCGGTCCCGGCCCTGACGCCGTCTCCTCCCGCATCCCGGCCGCATCCCCCTGCTGCCTCCCCCGGAGGTGTTGCTGGACGGGGCGGGGTGGGGGGGTTAAGGAGAAAGACGGGGAGGAGACTGGCGAGGGTTTTAAGCAGCCCAGCCCCATCGTGGAGGGGTGGGGGGGGGGGGAGGTGACGGATGGAGCGCGGTGGAAGAAGCTAAATCCAGGCGAGAGCTAAATCTCTCCTCCGAAGGGACCTGGACTTCTTTCTTGGGGTGTCGAAGGGGCCGCTGGACCTGCTGAAGGTGGGGAAGGTGGGTGGCGGGGAAAGTGGGGAGGGCTTGCGGAGGAAAATTGCATCGCTGGTGGTGTTTTGGTTTGGGCTGGAAGGCTGTGCCCACGCGAGATCACTCCAGCCACCGCTCGCTGCAGGGAAAGTGGAGCCTGAGGTTTTTCGCCCGCTCCCATCACTCTGGATTGTGGCCGGGGACCCGGTTGGGGTTTGGGGAGGCCCATCACGAGATGTACCAGAGTCTAGCAATGGCAGCTAACCCCGGCCCTCCAGCGTACGAGGGGGCAGGTGGTTTCATGCACAGCGCGGCCGCGGCAGCATCCCCCGTCTACGTGCCCACCACGAGGGTCACCTCCATGCTCCCCAGCCTGCCGTACCTCCAGAGCAGCGGCTCTTCCCAGCAAGGCAGTCCCGTCTCCAGCCACTCCATCTGGACTCAACCCGGAGCCGAAAGCGCCGCTTACAATCCCGGATCATCTCATCCTCCCGTGTCACCTCGGTTCTCCTTCTCCACCAGCACACCCATCCCTGCCACCTCTTCCCGGGAAGCCGCGGCAGCCTACAGCAGCTCCTTGAACCTTTCTACTAACGGGAGGGAGCAGTACAGCAGAGGCTTCGGCAGCTCCTATTCCAGCCCCTACCCGGCTTATATGAGCCCCGAAATGGCCACCACCTGGACTTCTTCGCCCTTCGACAGCTCCATGCTGCACAATCTGCAGAGCCGGGGGACGCCCGCAGCCACCCGCCATGCCAACATCGGTGAGTGTTAGCCGGGGTCGGCGGACGGGAGGGAAGGGTTTTACGCCGTTGTCCTCTGTGCACACCCCTCTTTGAGTAGGGCAAGGTGGTGTGAAGGGCAGGAGGGAGAAATTCGGGATACTTGCATTGTCACTGCCCGAGCCACCTCTCTGGCTGCAGAACACGGAGTCGGGGGGCAGATCCTGCGGTGCTGTGGTTTCCCTTCCCTTCACACATAATTTCTCTACAAAACCACGATTTCCAAACATCCTTAAGGACCACCATCTATAAAAAACATAACTATCATTTCGGGTAGGCCGGGAGCAGCAAGAGATGATGTGCCGAGCTCCTGTGCAAAGGCCTGCTGGCTCCACAAGCCGCTCACAGTGGGTTTCGAGGCTGGGATGGGGATGAGGGTAGAGTGTAGGACCAGTGTTCCACGGGCACCCAGGCATCTCCTTCCCCACCTTGCTTAAGCTGCAAAATGAGGAAATTTTGTTTTGAAAGTGGGGAAATCAAAGCTTGGCTTGTGAATCCCGGACCTTCTCTCTGGGTTGTTTTATGTTATGTTTTATTGTTAATTTTGGGGGAGGTTATTCAGCCTGGAAAAGAAGGGAAAGAGAAGGGAAAATCAGTGCTGAGGTGAGAGAGGCAATAGAGGAGAGAAAGAAATGTGTCCACTTTTATTATCACATCTTTTAGGGGCCTTACAAGCACATCTGAAGCACCTAGCCCTGTATTTCAGTGTCTCTTTGGCCCAGAAATCTCATCCCTGATCGCTTGTGCCAACCTCAATCTCAGAACCTTTCCTTTCATTAAGCATTCCTGGCTTCTACGTCCAGAAATTGTCCCAAAAGGCTTAAAATATTGCTTTTGTATTTGGTAAGGTGGAAGAGGGAGAAAGGAGGAGAGAAATGCAGGGCACATCGTTGCATCGCTGCTTCATGAACCCTTTTTCTTCCCCTCCCAGCCTTCTCTCCACGAAGGTATTTCTGTCGACTTGGGGGTTTGGGTTAACAAAGAAAAGACCCAAATGTATCTGTAGCTACATTTTAAGATCACAGTCTTCAACCTGAATTTTGGAGGGGGAATTTTTTTTCCCCATCATGTCTCGCCAGATTTGCTTTACCTTTAGCATTATTTGAGGACATTAAAGCGAGGACAGGAGGACGTCGGTGGAAGCTTGGCCTTGCCAATGCCTTTTGATTTTCTTTGGGCATTCTGAAACGGCTTAAAACAGGGAACAGATTCTCTTTAAGGAAAAAGTTTTGGCTAATCAGATAATGTATTTTTTTTGTGAAGGTAGAAAGTGGGGAAAGAAGGTAGAAAGGGGGGAAAAAACAAAGCAGGGGGAATTGAATAATTAATAAGTGGATATGATCAACTAGAGACATATTTACATTGAACTGCAGTGGGAAGAGATCTTCCTTGGGGCGGGGGAAAGTATCACCTTTTTTGCAGTGGTCTTAAAAGGGCAGTTAGCAATTAAAACAACCTAAAACCCAAATTAATTCAAACGTAGAATTTCAGTTGCAAAAAAACCCCAAACCAGCCAGAGGGTTTTAAGGTGCCAGAGACAGAGCTCAGTGATTTGGGGAGGTTGGAGTCTTGCGTTCAGCAGCAGCTTGCGTTGCAGGTCTCACAGCCTGCAATGTGATGGCAAAAGCAAACAAAAAAACAACCAAACAAAAAAAGACCCAAACCAAACGCGTGTTTTTTTTTTTTTTTTTTCATCTGGGCTCTGAAATAGCAGCGGGCAGATGGGATGTGTTGAGCCAGTTCAGAAGACGTTAGTGCCGGGATCCTTTTCCATCGCCGGGTCCTCATTCGGGTGCTGGATTCAGCCTATTGCTGAAGGCAACGCGGCAGATCTCCGGGAATTCATTAGCGTGGGTCTAATTATGTTACTGTTACTTGGTTTTTAAAGAAAAAAGTGCTTGCATTTTGGTAGAAAGAAAGAAAGAGAGAAAGAAAGAGAGAGAGAAAGAAAGAGAGAAAGAGAGAAAGAAAGAGAGAAAGAAAGAGAGAAAGAAAGAAAGAAAGAAAGAGAGAAAAGAAAGAAAGAAAGAAAGAAAGAAAGAAAGAAAGAAAGAAAGAAAGAAAGAAAGAAAGAAAGAAAGAAAGAAAGAAAGAAAGAAAGAAAGAAAGAAAGAAAGAAAGAAAGAAAGAAAGAAAGAAAGAAAGAAAGAAAGGAAAGAAAGAAAGAAAGAAGAGGAAAGAAAGGAAAGAAAGGAAAAGAAAGAAAGAAAGGAAAGAAAGGAAAGAAAGAAAGAAAGAAAGGAAAGAAAGGAAAAGAAAGGAAAGAAAGGAAAGAAAGAAAGAAAGGAAAGAAAGGAAAGAAAGAAAGAAAGAAAAAGAAAAGGAAAGAAAGAAAGAGTAGAAAAGACAAGAAAAAGAAACTGCCTGAAAGTTGGCGAGCGTTAGTCAGGGTTTTTCGGAAGGCAGCTCCCCCAGGCAAGGAGTTTAAGATCCCAATCTGTCTGTCCCTTTCCCTCTTCTCCCTGAGTTAAGACGCGGGTGCTGCCGGGCTGCTCCCCACCGGGCTCCTTCTCGATCGGGTAGACGGTGGTGAGGGGAGCCTGTATGAAGCACGTAAAAACTGGCTGCTACTTTCTGAGCGGGGAGAAAGGTTTCTTTCTGATGAGCAAGCTCTGATGGGCTGAAAGATTTAGCGGAAGAGAAGCACCATCCCCGGACCCACTATTAAATCCGAGCGTGGCTCAGCCATCCAAGCAGCCCTTGGCACGACGGAGCCCGGGCTCCTTCCTTACCCTTTCCTTAGGCCAAAAGATATTCTGATTCTCTTCATAAAGGTATTTTTTATTCTCTGCACAGCCAGGAATCTTCAGGTAGAAGCAAAATCCTTCACACAAGGCTGCATGAAATCCAGCGGGCTTTGCAGCACTCTCCGTTCCCTCCAGTGATTTTGCTTCCTGGAGAGCAGTCACCTTTCCAGGGCTAAATGCAGAGCACCCCTGGGATGATTAGAATATTAATTATTACATTTTTAATAATGAAGAGCAGTTCTGTGCAGGTGTAGCTGGATATGCAGGCACAGCTCTGCAGTCTGGGCATGGCATCTTGTTTTTTGCCCTGCTGTAAAGTAGTGCTCTGGGGGAAGAAGTTTAGTGAAATCGTGTTCAAAGAAAATGATGTGGAAAGAAATAAAGATCTTCATTTAGTTACTTCACCCCATCCTGATAAAAGGGATCTTGGGCTGGGTTAAAATGTGCCGATGCAGCTTCATGATATAAAGTGGTGGGAAGGATGAGTGCCTAAATCACACAGTTTGAATTTTTTTTTCCCCCCTGGTGTGAGTTCAAACTGCCAAATTTGGGCTTTCCAAGGGTAAGTTTGGCAAATGATTTCATTACCCTGAAGGGCAGCATCAGACCCCGTGAGGCCGTGAACTTGCTCCAGACATTCCCTGGGATGGTGTTACAGTGAATTCTCAACTTAATGAGGCATGAAAAGGACCCACTGCAAAGTCCCCTTGCAGGATACTCCCCTGCCAGAGCCCAAAACCACTTAAAAGCTGTCCTAAAATTAGCATAGACAGGCAGCTTTCTGCTTCCCCCTTCCTCGGGCAGAGAGGAGTGGGGACTGATGGCAGCACAGGAGCCCAAGTGCATCCAGCTCGCTGCCGCTCGCTGGCTCCTGGATGGCTCCAGGCTGTGGCTGGGGGGCACAGATCCTGCTTTGCCACCCTCACCCCCCTGCCATTTTGCTTTTGACTAAAAAGCAGCGGGGTTTTTCTTTTGCAGTGTCATCCAGGAGGTTGAGGTGGTCGGGAGCGAGTTGGGGTTAGGGGCTGTGGACATTTCTGATGGGTACTTTGCTTTTTGTTTTGACTCAGTCAAAGGCAGGGCTCCCCAAACAGGCACCCAGCAGCAGCAGCTGGGAAGATCAAAGCCTGGAGCAGGCACGGGGTTGGAAAATGTCTTCTCCACTGCTGGTGGGGAGATTGTGAACCAGATCTTAAGATTTCCCATAGGGATGCTAAAAGATTTGCCCTGAAGCATCCCCGGGGCAGGAATTTCCAGTGACTCATCGGCATTTGTTACAAATCCTCTGCCCTACAAGCAGCCCCTGACCTTCCCCATGTACCTAAGGACAAGGTGGCTGCTTCCCGTGGGACATCTGTGCTGTCCCTGCCCTGAACGGGATGAGACCATAGCGGGGAGGGATGGGGCCATAAGGCTACGATGGAGGAATGAAACTGCAGAACGGAGGGATGGAGCTGTACGGTGGAGAGATGGGGCTGCAGGACAGAGGGATGGGGCAGCAGGACAGAAGGATGAGGGTGTAGTACGTGTCTGCCCTTTGCAGAGGACCCTACCTCCCCTGCTTTGCAAGTGATTTTGCTTCTCACCTCAGCTCCGTTGGCGGGGAAGGTTGGCCCAGGGCTTTGTTCCCCGCTGCGAGTCTCAAGCCACCTTCTGCTCTTCTGCATAATTTAATTGTCACCAGTCAGTCTGGGGTTTGAGATGAAACCCACAGAATGAAGGTTTCTAATCTTTCAGCAAGATCAAGCTCAAACACACCAACCCAAATCCCCAGACAGAGTATTTGAAACTGCAAATAAAGCAGGGCCAGTGATCAGAATTGCCACCAGCACGGGCGCTGCCTCACTCCTATTCACAATACAATTCTCTAACTGAAAATAGCACTTATTTACCCAACACAAGTGCACAGAACAGCCATGGGGGTAGTGTATGAGCCACTATAAATCCTCATGAATTTTTGTAGAGCAGTATAAGTCAAGGCAGTGGACAGTGGCACCCAGTCGATGACTTCATTGAGCCAGGATTATTTTTTAGTCCTCCACAAACACACACACACTCACCTAGGTGACTTTATTCCTGTAACAATATCAGCAATGTTTCCTTCAAGAAACAGTTTGTGTTTTACTCTCTCCTATTTATTTCCACCAATTTGGAGGGAAAGACACAATATCCTTGGTAACAGACTGAGTGTTTCCCAAAGGAAATTTGGCCTGATCCTGCT
This sequence comes from Picus viridis, assembly GCA_033816785.1. Lineage (NCBI taxonomy): Eukaryota > Metazoa > Chordata > Aves > Piciformes > Picidae > Picus > Picus viridis. The sequence goes on along the minus strand of CM066576.1, from coordinate 6,961,646 downwards.
GCCTCTGTCCTCTTCTAATGATGGAGAAACCTCAGCTTGACCAGCAGAGAGGGGGTCCCCAAAGCTGATGAACCCAAATGCAGCTGAGTATTTAGAATGAGCAAAACCTCTCACTCAGAAATATGGAGGAATGCCTCAACCAAACAACCAAAACCTCCCAAACAAACCACCGCCAAAGCACCAACCACCAAACAAAATCCCCAACGGGGTGAAAAAGCAGTGGGGTGAGCAAGCCTGAAGGCTGGTTGGCAGACTTTTGCTGCTGGGGAAGGATATGTGCAGGAGCTGTTAAAATGGAGGCAGGAAAAAATGTCATTTTAAGCAAAATCCAGGTAAAAGAAAAGCTTTGCTAGTGTAGTCCCCAAAAATGCAGAGACTTTTCATGGGCACAAGGTGGAAACTTTTGCTGCTCGAGCCCCGCGGAGCTTCGCAGGCGTCGGGGGAAGGGCTGCAAATACAGTATATCCCCTTTCAGGCATTTTGACCCCAAGTTCACATGCTAGCCTGGTATGTCCTTCCCCCTCTCCCATTGCCTTGCTGAAAAGGAGGTGCAGAAATCAATGGGGTATTCAGGGATGCCGTCCCTGCTCGGCAAAGCCACCGGGGGAGCAAGGGGCAGAGGAGGGTGTGGGGATGCAGCTGAACTCCTTGGGTCCTGCGGGGCTTTTGCAACCCGATTTTAAAAAGACTTAACGAAGCGTCTGCCTCCCATTTGGGGCTCACTGCGGGCTGTGAAACCAGCATCAAGAGCTCAGACCATGGGGTTTAAGTGGCTGGTTTTGTTCACACTGGGAGGGCAGAGGCAGAAATGCAGATTGGGTTTTTTTTTGCGGGGCCGGCTGTGCCATCCCCGTCTTACAGCGACGTGTGAGCCCCGAATAACTCAATTACGTGGCCAAACCCAGCTGTAATGGCAAGGCTGGGTTGTCACAGGTACAGCTTGCTTTGGAGGTGGGGGGGGGATGTGTGTAATTATGCCTGTAGGACTGCAAAGAAAGGGTGGATGGAAAAGCCAAACATTCACCTTGTTGGTGAATGCCCAATTCACGCTGCTGTCTGGCAGGAAGGTGCAAATACGCCTTTGGTGCGCGAGTGTGAAATGCTGCCAGAATAACCAGGCAAAGACGTGAGAATGTGTGCTTGCTTCCAAAATTAACTTCAATTATAAAAGCAGATTTCATCAGCAGGTTGGATTGGGCATTTATTTTTCATGATTTACTCCAGAGGAGATGTGTAAAAACCCTCGGTGGGTCCCCTTCGCGGAGCAAAAACCTTGCGGTTGTCGACGATAGCACCCAGCGTTACAGCAAAATATTACAACCACTCGGCCTTTTCCAAGCCTTCTCCACATCACCGGTCACAGTGACCTGTCCAAGCTGTAAATACATCTGTAATGACAAATTAAACCCAATTATCTGCCATGCCTGAGCGGTGAGGTCTTCAGACACGGGCACAGGCACGTGTGACAGCGCTTGAAAATAATTTGATCGTGGCTGGCTTTGCGGCGGCTGGTACGAAGGCTGTGCAAGGCTGCTTGAAACCTTCCAGGTTTCTGTTGTGCTAAGCAGTGCCATTTTAAAGTCTCTTATGGCAGAAATGAAAGGATTTTTTTCCTCCCCCCCCCCCCAAAATCTAGTTTTTCAGAAGGTTCCCTGCCGGGCTGCGCTCGAGTTTGCCGCATTCCCTGTGCTGTTGCGCTCGTTCCAACACGCGGGAGCTCTCGGTGCTGATTCCGTGTTCAATGTGATAAACCAGAGCTGGATTTTCTCACCCCCTTCAAGAAAAAAAAACACATAAAAGCAAACAACAAAACAAAAAAAAAAGGTCTGCTTGGAAAACAAAATCTCTGGGCAAAGATATTCAAAGCTGGACGCAGATCTGACCCGCCATCAGCGCTGAAACGTTTCAGCTTTCAGGTTTTTGGCAAGGGCTGGATTTTTAAAGCCATGTCTGGGGTAGCGTCAACTGGAAGCGAAAATGGGGTTTTTCTCCCTTCCAAGAAGTGCAGGGTGCTATTCATAGCTGGCACAAGAGGGGTTTTGGGTTGCTCAGTTAGGTGGACACCTATATGTACAACACACAGTTTGCTTGGAGTGGGATAAAGGTGGGTTTTCCCCACGCCTTTTTGCTTCCCCCCAGCCCCGTCTTTCTAAGACCAATCCTGCCGATTCACCCAGTGAAAGCTTCCAGGATCAGACCCTCCACTTACCCCCCCCCCGCCCCCAAAAAGATTCATTATGGACTGTGGAAAAAAAACAACCAACCATCCTACCTCAAAATTCCACTTTGCTTGCTCAGAGCTGAAACCATTCCTCTTCAAAAGCAAAGGAAGGTTTGCTGGGAACTGGTGCAGGATCAGGCCCGAGCATGAAGCTTCAGCAGAGAAGAAACGCAGCACCTCTGCAATTATATGGGGACCTACAGGTTTTCCTGGGGAGAGGTGAAGAAGCCCCAAAAGTCAGTGAAATCTTTCTTTCTCAGTTTTTTTCCTCTCTGGAGAGCGACCACTTGGTTCCCACATTGCAGCATAAAGGGATTTGTGTGGGGTTGTGTTTTAATCATTTTGAATGAACCACAAAGCTGGTGAGCTTCTTACCGGAGCGGGCTGGGCTTGAACAGCTTGCAACAGCCTTGGGAGAAGAGGTGGAAATCCATTTTGTTTGTGAAAGAGGGGAAAAAAATAGTAATATAATAATAATTCATGGGAAGTCAAGTGAAAAATAAGCTTTCCACTAGAGGTGGGGTGAGGGCAGCCAGAAGAGAGATGCGGCAGGGCTGATCTCCCGTCTCCACCACGGACTGGTACTGAACGCTTCTGAGTCTGGCATAACAAAATCGCTGCCTGGAAATGTTTCCTCCTAATCTCTGGGAATGAGGTCGGTGTCTGCTAGGGAAGCATTTCAGGAGAGGTCCCACAGTGGGATGCCGCTGCCTGCTCGCTCGCTCGCTCTCTTCTTCCTGAAGCTCAGCCATTTTCCTATGGCTGATGCTTCCAGCCTTAGCATGGTGTATATTTACAGGGGTCCCAGCTAGGGCTGGGTGCCTGTTGTAGTCAGGATCTCCCAAAAGATTAAAACCCAGCCCAGCAGAAGAAGTTGAGGGCAGAATCAAAGAGCCATTTTGGTTGGAAAAGACCTTTAAGATAGCAAGGCCAACTGTTAACCCATTCCTGCCAAACCCGCCACTGAATCGTGTCGCAGCTCCTGCCCCAGAGATGGAGCAGGGAGGGAGATGGAGATCACACTGCTCCCTCAGAGACAGATTTTGCCAGTTCTTGGTTGTTGCTTTTTCTTCCCTGTCTCCTGCTTGCATGGTGCTCTCTGGCTGTATCTATAATACGCAAGCGAGTTTCAGGTCGTCCCCGGCCTTGAGCGCCGGGCGGGAGTGGGCTGCCTCCTTTGGCTCTTCAAACGCCTCCCAACAGTTTGGGAGGCATCTCCCTCTTGTCTGCTCCTCAGCTGCCTGCCTTTGGCTGCTGCCAGCCATCGTGCCTCCATGCGCCTTCGGTTTTCCTTCAAGCTCCAGCTTCCGGAGTGATGTTATCATTTGTCAGGCTCTGGTTTTGCAGGAAGGGAAGGAGCAAGAGAAAAGCTGGGGAAACCCTGATTCCTATCTGCTGGAATGATAGAAGGGACAGGAAAAATAACCTAATATTTATTATTTAAACTCCTATGAGTTTCTGAGCCAGGCTGTTGGGTTTGCAAGCCAGGGAGCCACCATTATTTCATACTCAGGGCTCGCAGCGCTGGGGCTGTAGGAAATCAGTGAGGCGGTGAGCCCCAGACATCAGGACTCCTCTGAATGACGTGTTCGGCCCCAGATGTCTGAGATTATTTTGGGAAGGGGAGTGCTGGCCCCTGGGGCTGGCTGCTCAGGGGCCTGACTGCTGGGAAGGACACCAAGTTGGGATATACCTTGGTGATGTGAAGTACGAGAGGGGCAGCTGGCTCAGAGGGGATGTCTCCTCCTCATGCCTCTCTGAGCTGGGAGAATACCCTGGATTGTAGGCACCACTGAGACTTTTCTCAAAGGGCTGCTCATGTTGGATCTTTCCTTCTTCCAAGGGGGCTGGTCATTGATGATTTGAGCTACCCTGACCTTCAAGATGTAAAGATCTGGCCTTGAGGGTTTTTCCAGTTCCCAGCAGAAGCAGGAGGATGAAATCCCTCTTTATCTGCCCCCTCCCCTTCCCTTTGCCCCCAGGCAAGGAAGGATCTCACAACAGCAGGGCTACCTGCCTTCCCCACCGCCTGCCCTCCCCACCGCCTGCCCTCCCAGCCATTCCGATCCCTAAACCAACATCCCAGTCAGGCTCTGTCACCTCCCTTTTCATGCAAAATCAATAACAACGGGTGAGCAGGTTAATTATAATCACAGAATAAACGCCACAGTCTCAAAGTTCACTCAACTTCAGCAGCGTTTCAAAACGAGTGGACGGCGACAAGAAACTTTCATTGATTCCTGCGGGGCAGGTGTGGGAGTTTGAACCTGTCCCCACGCTGATCTTGATTCAAGACCTGCTCAATTTTCTTCCTTATCTCAACTTTCCCCTATCTTATAATGCCTGTTATTTTAGATAAAAAGTCCAATCAATTGAGTTAGAAAAACTGCAAGTTATACGCTGCCCTGATAAGTTCGGTACCTGCTGGTTTATTGGCCTGGGCTGAAGTTTCTGTGCAAACTGACCTTTACTGGCAGCCAGCAGAATCACTCCATCCTCCCACCCCATTCAGGGGCTCAGTTGACTTAACATCCAGAATGACTAATAGAAGAGGAAAAGAGAAGGGCCAGGGTTAGACAAACTGACTGTCCCCTGCAGCATGATGAACCGTAGCAAACACCTTTGTGTTTGTCCCTGGCTGGTGTCCCCCCCTGAGAGGCCAGGATCTGGCCTGGCTTATTTTGGTGTAACTCTTCTGAGCAGATTTTATCAGGGTGACACTCCTGAACTGGAGTCACTGCCTGTGTCTAAATAACACTCCTGTGAGGAGAGGCTGAGGGAGCTGGGGTTGCTTAGCCTGGAGAAGAGGAGGCTCAGGGGAGACCTTATTGCTGTCCACAACTACCTGAAGGGAGGTTGTAGCCAGGTGGGGGTTGGTCTCTTCTCCCAGGCAACCAGTGTCACAACAAGAGGACACAGTCTCAAGCTGTGCCAGCGGGGGTTTAGGCTGGATGTTAGGAAGAAATTCTTCATAGAAAGAGAGATTGGCCATTGGAATGTGCTGCCCAGGGAGGTGGTGGAGTCACCATCACTGGAAGAGTTTAAAAAGAGACTGGATGAGGCACTTGGTGCCATGGTTTAGTTGATGAGATGGTGTTGGATGATAGGTTGGACTCCATGACCTCGAAGGTATTTTCCAACCTGGTTAATTCTGTATTCTGAAACTAGAGTCACTGCTGTCATCTTTGGAACAAGAGGACACAGTCTCAGACTGTGCAGAGGGAGGTTTAAGCTTGGTCTTAGAAAGAAGTTCTTCACAGTAAGAGTGACTGGCCATTGGAATGGGCTGCCCAGGGAGGTGGTGGGGTCGACATCCCTGGAGGTGTTTAAGCAAAGCCTGGATGAGGCACTTAGTGCCATGGTCTAGTTGATTAGATAGGGTTAGGTGATCAGTTGGACTTGATCATCTTGGAGCTCTCTTTCAACCTGGCTGATTCTGTGATTCTGTGACCTAAACTAGTGAGCTACAGAAAACAGGGCTAGGAGTGTGGATCTGCACTTGGTCATCAGATTGCTTAGTGCTGTCATGCTCAGAGAGGGCTTCGACATGAGGAGCAGTATCTACTCTCCATATTTCATGTGTGGATATATGTTTTATTTATCATGGAAGCATAGAATGGTTTGGGTGGGAAAGGATTTTAAAGATGTTGAGGTCCTGGAGCAGGTCTAGAGAAGGGCAACAAAGCTGGTGAAGGGTTTTGGTCTCAAAAAGAGGTCTTGATCTCAAATAAAGGTTTTGTGAGGAGTGGCTGAGGGAACTGTTGTTTAGTCTAGAGAAAAGAAGGCTCAGGGGAGACCTTATCACAGTCTCTACAACTACTTGAAAAGAGATATTGGTCTCTTCTCTCTAGTAACAAGTCATAAGATGAGAGGAAATGGCCTCAAGTTGCACCAGAGGAGGTTTAGATTGAGTATTAGGAGGAACTTCTTCCCTGGAAGCTTTCTCAAACACTGGAATAGGCTCCCCTGGGAAGTGGTTGGATCAGCAAGCCTGGGAGAGTCTAAAAGAGGCAGAGACATGGTGCTGAAGGACATGGGTTAGCCTTAGACTTTGTAGAGCTGGATAATGGTTGGACTTGATGATCTTAAAAGCCTTTTCCAACCAAACCAATTCTATGATTCTATAACCTTTGAAGGTCATCTAGTCCAACCCCCCTGCATTGTGCAGGGACATCTTCTACTACACCAGGTTCCTCAGAGCCCTTTCCAACCTGACCTGGAGCGTTTTCAGGGATGCATAATGAGTTGTAATATACATATGCATGTGTGTGTGTGATGAACATGTACATCCACACACACAACTCCATATAGCCATGCTCTATATAGCTATAGAAGTATAATAGGCTGCAGAATGATAACCTTCCAGCAAAACCCATTGAGAATTGATTAGAGGGAACTCCTGGCTTGCTGCAATGGCATTCTTAAGGACACAGTGTCTGTGTATATATACATATATAGATATATAAATGTATATGCACACACACACATACAGCAGATTGAAACAGGTGGTTCAGCCACTTTCCTCTGGTAAGACCTCACCTGGAGCATTGCGTCCAGCTCTGGAGCCCTCAACACAGGAAGGACACAGACTTGATGGACCAGATCCAGAGGAGGGCCACAAAAATGAACAGGGGCCTGGAGCACCTCTGCTACAAGGACAGGCTGAAGGAGCTGGGCTTGTCCAGCCTGGAAAAGAGGAGGCTCCAGGAAGATCTAATAGCAGCCTTCCAGTACCTGGAGGGCACCTATGAGAAGGCTCCAGAGAGACTGTTTCTAAGGCCTGCAGTGACAGGACAAGGGGCAATGGCTTCAAACTAGAGAAGAGGAGATTTAGGTTGGCTGTTAGGAACAAGTTCTTTATCATCAGATTGGTGGAATACTAGAACAGGTTGCCTAGGGAGGTATTTGAGGCCCCATCCATGGAGATATCCAAGGTCAGGCTCCACAAGGCTCTGAGCAACCCAATCTAGAGAGGGATGTCCCTGCTGACCACAGGGGGGTTGGACTGGCTGACCTTTGGAGGTCCCTTCCAACCCAAACCATCCTATGAGTCTATGTTTCTGTGCACATGCATAATACAGACATATGCTGAGAGTAGTACAATGAATTGTACTCTTACAAGCAGGATTTTGTCCAGGTGACTTGGAGAAATGTCTTTCTGTCTGATCTGCACCAGCCTGGAATGAAAAGTAAAAACTAAACCAACCAACTCTGAGATTCTGGAGTTGCAGGACTGTAGAAATGCAGGTTGGATGATGTCCACTTCACCCTCCTGCCTGAAGCAGTACAGCCACTAGCAGCGGCTGAGGTCTGCTGTGGTTTTACCTGGATGAGGCTTGGAAAAACCCAGGGATGGAAATCCCTCCCCATCCCAATCCAAATGCTTTCTCTAATGCCCAGCCTGTGTTTTATGCTGTGTCACCTTGTGTCATCTCCCACTGCTGAGAGGAGTTTGGCTCTGCTGTTTGCAAACATTTGTCCTTGCAATGATCCCAAACAGCAGCGATTTCCCTTGGCCCAGAGCTAGCCTTGGCTTTGATTACCTGGGTGCTGATAGTCACCTCTACAGACAGACAGATGGTCACCATCAGACAGACAGATGATGCAGTAGGACATAGAACCATAAACCACTGGGTTCCCATGTTTAAAGGAGTCAGCTCACCAGCTGCTCTGTAGAACCCTGAGCAGGCCTCGAGCACATGATGGCTGTGTCATGCTTGATGATGTCCCAGCACCAGCTGCCAGCCCCAGGAACCTGAGGGACTATGCTCCTCAGTCTTCAGCATGGTCCCTGGCATGGTTCAACCACAGACCATCTCAGCCTGCTCCAAGCATCTCCTAGGAAAGGTCATGGGAGGCAGTTTGGATGTGACCATTGTAGATGGGGGTCCGAGAGCTTCTGACCAGGGCCAAACTGTGCCAGCTGGGCTTAGGGTCAGGGTTCCCCAGCTCACCAGTAACCATAAGGCCAATTCCCATGACTCAGCCACAGAGCAGCGGCTTGGCATGCCTCCACAGCACACCTGCTTGTGGTCCCCTGTGGGTGCACTGGACATGGTCACACATGCCAGAGGTGATCCATCGATGTGGACAGCTCAGAAAGGGCTGCCCAGGAGGGATCATGGCATTGGAAATCTCAGGCTTTCCTGATCATCTACATTTTTTCCCCTTCATGGACTAGATCTTCTGGGGGGTTGCACTAGATGATCTGCAGAGGTCTTCTCCAACACAAATCCTTGTGTGATTCTGTGACCTTTGCCTTTGCTGAGGCACATCCATTTGGAGATGGGACATACTTCAAGGAGAAGAATGCTGTAGCTGGGTTTGCTTTGTCCACAGACAGACCATTTCCAGGTGCCTTCTGCCAAGCAGAGCCCAGGCTGTGGATAGTCCCATCCTGACCAACTCCTGGACTCTCCATGCTAATCTAAGATTTGTTAAAAAATATTTGGACAGTTGATAGCAGAGGAATCTCCTGTTTATCAGAAGAGCCCCAGATATTTACAAGTGTAAGAGTTCTAAGGAGGAATAAGACAGGAGAGGTCACCTTGGTGGGTGGGATCCCAGCAAAAGAAAGCAGAACACGGAGCTCACTCGTGCACAGCTTGACAGCCAGCAGAAGTTGCTATCAAAAAGGGTGGCCAGCAAGTGCTCTGACCAAAAGCTCCCTACATCCCTGGGGATGTTTGCATGCCTGTCTCCTGCATAGCAGACTGCACCATTCGGCTGTGGGACATGGCACTTCAAGTGTGTAGGTCCACAGTAGGTCTCCAGCCAGCTCTGGTACGACCACTGGACTTGCTGGTTCGGGGTCTAGTGTCAATGTTTTCCCAAGCAACCAGCTTGGCCACCTCCTGCCCATGCCTGAAAGAGGTAGTTTGTGTGAGCTGCTTTAAAGCAATCCAGCCCATTTCCACCCAGCCCTATCCTCTATCCTCTGCTTGTCTCCACACCTCCGATGTGGCCTTTCAAAGCTGTACTGTTGCCCTGCTCCAGTGTGGCAGGGAAGAGCCTTTGCTCCTTCTCACAGCGGAAGAGCAATGCTGCAAGGAGATGAAAAGCCTTGCTCCGGGGAGGCCTATTACAGAGCCAAGACAGAACTCAAATCCAGGCCCAGGATTTGCCCAACCTTCCCATCCTGTCCCTCTTGCACATGTTCTCAGCTGGTCCTTTGGCTGCTTCTACCTCCCCTGTCCTTCAGACCAGGGAAAACATACGCATGAAGGGAAGGAGTATTCTTGGCTGTTGGCAGTGGTGTGTGCCATAGACCTTGGCTTGCCACAGGCAGAGGAGGGAGCTTTGCAGGGGAGGGACACAATGTTCCCTTTGCCTTGATGAGAAACATTTGGCCTGGGAAGGGTTGCACAGGAACAGTCTCACCACAGTGTTTCTGAAGCAAGTAAAAGAGGAAAAAAGAGAGCTGTTTCTTTGCCCTTTGGAAAGGACCACGTGGCTCAGCCAGGCTGCAGGCTGAATGTTTGCTAAGCATCAAACAGGGCCTTTAGGCTTGGCCTAGGCAGCCAACTGAGTACCCACCCTGGACATTAGCAAAAACAATTTTCATGGCAAGAGTGGCATTGGGATGTGCTGCCCAGGGAGGTGGTGGGGTCACCAAGCCTGGATGTGTTTAAGGGTGGTTTGGATGTGGTGCTTGGGGATATGGTTTAGGGGTGAACCTGGTAGAGTGGGCTTGTTGGTTGGACTTGGTGATCCTGAGGTTCTTTTCCAACCTGAATGTTTCTGTGTGATTCTGTGATTTTCTCCACCCCAGATGTGTCAGATAAAACCCAAAACATTGTGGGACAGCAGCAAGCCATTCCTGTGCAGCTGCACAATGATGCACCATGGGTTTTGGCTAAGCACAGGGAATTTACCTGCTTCTCCATTTCCTGCAGGTCAGCAACCACACAGGTCATGTCTTCTGCTAATCCAGATCAGGGGAGAGAAGAGAGCCACATTCCCACCAGCAACCAACCTAGTGATCCACACTGCTCAGAAAGCCACTGCCCTGCTCTCCATATGTCTAAACCTTATCAGTCTCTAAATAGTGGGGCCCTCAATGAGTTTCCCCAAAACTCTTTCAGAAGAGAAAAAGGCAAAGAAGAGAGAAGGGAGGGTGGGAAATATAAAGGACAGAACCTGTTTGTACAGGAACATCCTCAGCTCCGTGAGCTGAAGGGTAAAATAATGCTTAACGTGGGCTTCCTGAGCCCAGCCTGTGTGCTCAGCTGATGATGTCCCTGATGTGAAAGAAAAGGCTCAGCTGACAGCTTGCTTTGGGCTACAGATCTCTCCCACACATGGCAGTCATTCCCTGCCCCTTGTATCTTTGTCCCTCCTTGGCTTTTGCTGCCGCCTTCCTTTCCAGTTGAACCCTGCTGTGCCACAGGGCTGGACCAACCAGCACTTTTAACTGATATGATCTGATCACATTTGATTTGATGGCTTTTCCCCCTTGAATCCTCAGCTTCTGGAATTGCACAGTTCCTGGGAGTTTCTCAACCTATTCGAAAGAAATAGAAGATCTGGCTTTCAGCTACAGGAAAATGAATTCTAAAGGCCTTGAACCATAGGGAGGATGCTCAAACTGTCACCTTTTAATGGAAACAGTCCTGGGATTTCAGACAATCTGGGTGCACTAAGAAGAGTGCAGGTCAAGGGAGGTTCTCCTCCCCCTCTAATCTGCCCTAGTGAGGCCATATCTGGAGTATTGGGTCCAGTTCTGGGCTCTCCAGTTCAAGAGAGAGAAGGAACTACTGGAGAGAGTCCAGCAGAGGCTACGAAGGTGATGAGGGGAGTGGAGCATCTCTCTGACAAGGAAAGGCTGAGAGACCTGATGCTGTTTAGCCTGGAGAAGACCAAGAGGGGATCTTCTCAATGTTGATCAATATCTATAGGGCAGATGGCAAGAGAATGGGGCCACACTCTTATCAGTGGTGCTCAGTGATAGGACAAGGGACACAAACTGGAAGACAGGAAGATCCATCTGAACATGAGGGGAAAATTATTCCAGGTGAGGGTGACAGAACCCTGGAACTGGCTGCCCAGAGAGAGTTTGTGGATTGTCCTCTGGAGGGATTCAAAATCTGCCTGGACATGCTCCTGTGCAACCTGCTGTAGAAGAACCTGCTTTAGCAGGAGGGGTGGGCTGGCTGATCTGCAGAGGTCCTTTCCAATCCCTGCCATTCTGTGATTCTGTGACAAACCATCCTGAGCACCTGGGAAAGGCAAATCCTGTTTCCCCCTGTTGTGCCATCGTGGCTGTCCCTTGAAACAGAAGGTGAGGGTGTCTTGGGTGGGATCCCAGGGTCTCCATGTGTCTGAGGGGCCAGTGTCCTTTGCCTCAGCTGTGAGTGCCCCTCAGACTCCATTTGGGAATAGTGTATACATAGGATCATGGCTCTCACCTCTTATCATAACAAATTGTTTCAGGAAACTGCTTCTCTGGGGGAAACTGCTCTCAGGGTCTGTTTAGAACCTCTAAGTGCCTGGATGTATTTGAAGGACAGTTTCTCCTTTGCTGAGTTGCTTCACTGGGTTGAGAAGTCACTTCTTCAGGGGGAAATGTTGATATCAAATATCCCTCTAGCTGTAAACAGAACTCCAGTGCTATATATTAATGGAAGTCTCCATCCCTCTTCACCCAGAGGGGGTGAAAGCAAGATGGGGATGGAGGGCAGAAGAAGGCAGGCAACTTGCTTGTTACCCCCTTCTAGGGTCTGATTAGGAACAGAAACTTATAAACTAGTTGCTGGCTCTGAAGTGATGGATTAAAAATCTGTCAGAGGTGCATTTACTGTTAAGATTCTTTTGGGTCCTGATCCATCTGGAGGACATGTTCAAGATGACCTCTCCAAGGCTAACAGGGTTGTTAAGGAAAAGCCCAAAGAAACCTAGAAGCTCTGGGCCTAGGACTGGACATATTGTCAGGCTGGAAGAGTTGGTATTTGCTGAGATGGTGGAAAGACCCAGAGAAAGCTGCCCAGGGAAGTGATTGAGCTCCCATCCCTGGAGGCAGTGCAAAGACACGTAGATATGGTGCGGAGGGACATGGTTTAGTGGTGACTTGGCAGCTCTGGGTTAATGGTTGAACTTGATGATCTTAAAGATCTCTTCTGACTTAAATGATCCTCGGGCAGTTCAACCCAAGTGTTCAGACTAGAAGCCTGGGCAGTCTCCCAGCTGACTGGGTGATCAGATGATGGGGAAGTCGAGCGCAGACTTTGGGCGCGCCACGTCCGTGCTCAGAGGTGCTGTCACGTCCGGCCCGCGGTGGAAAGGCAGCCTGTGGGTTGTGGGCTGGCTGGCAGCGCTGAGCCCTGCTTTCTTGTTGGGCCCTGCATTGTCTGTACCACTTGATCTCTCTGGACCTGGTGGTGGATGTGAAGGACCACTCCCAGTGACTAAGAGCCATGAAGGGTCATATCCAAGAATGTTTTTCCCTGCTAGAGCCCAGTGTCCCAATTAGGAGTAACTCCTGGCTCCCTGGGGACTGAATGTCCCATTGTGGAAAGTATTTTTGACATTAGCGTGCTCAAGGCCTCACCCAAGATTAGGAGCCTGTTGTGCAACACCCAAGTGACATTTCCTGCCCTGGGGACCTTGCAGTTCTCATAAACTGGAGGTGTGAGAGGAAAAAGATCTCTTATATGGCAAGTTTATGGCCAGGTACAGGACCCAATGCATTGTCTCCAGTGGCCAGGTCATTCATCAAGACTTCAAGATTTGCTCTCACGTGAGAAGCTTCTTCATGGACTAGAAGCAGGCTCCTCTGAAGAACTAAGTAGAAGGTCATTAGCATTAGTCAGCACCCCAGTCATAAAAAGGACTGACTGATCCTGAGACCGGTATTATCTAAGATAAGGCATGATGGGTTTAAGCTAAAAGACTTAGACCAGATAGAAGGAAGAAATTGTTTACACTGAAGATGGTGAAACTTTGTCACAGGTTGGCCAGAGAAGTGGTAGAAGGCCCATCCCTGGCAATATTCCAAGTAAGAGTGGACAGAGCTCTCAGAAGCCTGACCCAGGTAATTATGCCCCTGCTCACTGCAAGGGGGTTGGACTAGATGAGCTTTAAAGGTCTCTTCTAACCCAAAACATAGAATCACGGAATTGTTAAGGTTGGAAGGGATCTCAGGGATCATCCAGTTCCAACCCCTGCCATGGGCAGGGACACCTCACACTACAGCAGGTTGCTCACAGCCACATCCTGTCTGGCTGCAAAACCTCCAGGGATGAGGCTTCTACCACCTCCCTGGGCAACCTGTGCCAGTCTCTCACCACCCTCATGGGCAAGAACTTCTTCCTTACATCCAATCTGAATCTACCCATTTCTAGTTTTGTTCCATTCCCCCCAGTCCTATCACTCCCTGACAACCTAAAAGTCCCTCCCCAGCTTTCTTGTAGCCCCCTGGACAGCCACAATAAGGTCTCCTGGGAGCCTTTTCTTCTCTAGACTGAACAACCCCAACTCTCTCAGCCTGTCCTCACAGGAGAGGTGCTCCAGCCCTCTCTCTGATAAAGTCTAGGCAAAGGCACCTGGGAGGAGCTGTATGTTCAAAAAAGATGAGGCTGCTCAGCACACTCACTCCAGCCATGAGCCTATGTCCTTCTCAGCCCTTCCTGCAAGCACCATCCTTGGTGTTGAAAGGTGCCACATCCAGCTGGAGGCCAGTCACTAGTGGTGTCCCCCAGGGATCAGTGCTGGGCCCCATCCTGTTTAATATCTTCATTGATGATCTGGATGAGGGGATTGGGTCAGTCATCAGTAAATTTGCAGATGACACCAAGTTGGGAGCGGTTGTTGGTCAGTTAGAGGGTAGGACTCTGCAGAGGGACCTTGACAGGCTGGACAGATGAGCAGAGTCCAACATGATGGCATTCAAGAAGTCCAAGTGATGGGAATGTGTCCAGAGGAGGACAATGAGGCTGGGGAGAGGCCTCGAGCACAGCCCTGTGAGGAGTGGCTGAGAGAGCTGGGGTTGCTTAGCCTGGAGAAGAGGAGGCTCAGGGAGACCTTATTGCTCTCTACAACTACCTGAAGGGAGGTTGTAGCCAGATGGGGTTTGGTCTCTTCTCCCAGGCAACCAGCTGCAGAACAAGAGGACACAGTCTCAAGCTGTGCCAGGGGAAGTCTAGGCTGGAGGTGAGGAGAAAGCTCTTCCCAGAGAGAGTTGTTTGCCATTGGAATGTGCTGCCCAGGGAGGTGGTGGAGTCACCATCCCTGGAGGTGTTCAAGAGGGGAATGAATGTGGCACTTGGTGCCATGGTTAGGTAGTCACGAGGTGCTGGGTGACAGGTTGGACTTGATGATCTCTGAGGTCTTTTCCCACCTTGGTGATTCTATGACTCTATGATCCTTCCCTCGCCCATGCGCGGCGCCGCCCGTACCTGGCTTGGGGAGAGGGAGTAAATCTTCGCAGCAGAAAGGCTGCTGCAGAGGTCAGCGCCCGGAGCCATAAATCTCCGTTATCAGGCAGCGGCTCCTGTGCCACGGAACGGAAATTATTGCCCTGAGTGTGGCTGGGGGGAGCCTTTCCTTCCCCCTCATTGTTCAGGGCCCTCCGGGAGCCACTCAGGCAATTTGCTGCCTGAATAAATGTTTCCTTTCCCGGCTGCTAAGTGCAAGGAATAAGTGTCAGGGGATCTCATAATGCCAGGATTTAGAGCTCCAGCCCCAACGTGGAAAGCCAAGAAAACACTTGGCTGCTTTTTTTTTCCCAGGGAGCCTCCTTAATCCCCTTTATGAATAACAATGGCAAATGAAACAATGAGTCCACTTGGAGCCTAGTGACCTCCATGCCCAGAATAGAATGGAATGGAATGGAATGGAATGGAATGGAATGGAATGGAATGGAATGGAATGGAATGGAATGGAATGGAATGGAATGGAATGGAAATGGAATAGAATGGAATAGAATGGAATAGAATGGAATAGAATGGAATAGAATAGAATAGAATAGAATAGAATAGACCAGGTTGGAAAAGACCTTTGAGATCATCAAGTCCAACCTATCACCCAACACCGTCTTATCAACTAAACCATGGCACCAAGTGCCTCATCCAGTCTCTTCTTAAACACCTCCAGTGATGGTGACTCCACCACCTCCCTGGGCAGCACATTCCAATGGCCAATCTCTCTTTCTGTGAAGAATTTCTTCCTAACATCCAGCCTAGACCTCCCCTGGCACAGCTTGAGACTGTGTCCTCTTGTTCTGGTGCTGGTTACCTGGGGAACAACCCCCACCTGGCTACAACCTCCCTTCAGGTAGTTGTAGACAGTAGTTCCCTCTGCCCTGGCAGGGCTCCAGGAATAGTTCTAATGAGGTTGCACTCTGCAGATGTCATCTTCTGACTCAGCATTGGGTGGTATACACAAAGGACCCACCCATTTAATATCAGCCCACGAGGGCTATGATTAGGGAGAGTCACCAACTGTGTGCAGCCTTGGAGCAAAGTCTATCCCTTCACCCTCTTGAGCACCAACAGTTCCTGCTTAATAACATTCACAAGGATCACCTTTGTCTGCTCTGAGAGGGAAAAGTCACACAAATGTTACTGCCACAAAAGCAGAAGAGGTTTTTCATTTGGAAACATAAGCCAGTGACAGGCTGTCAAGAGAGAAGCTCCAGTCCAAATCTCACGAGAACATACCAAAAACCCACCCAAAACCCAACCCCCAAAGAAGTAGCAAAGAAAATAGCTCAAAGAAATCTGGATGAAAAAGGAGAGCAAAGGGACTCAAGAGTGCTTTCTGCTGGGGTTTGAGAACCCTGATGAAAACCTAGCCTTGGAAACAAGGTGGACAAGGGGGTGTCTGAAGGGGGCTATAAGAAAGCTGGGGAGGGACCTTTTAGGGTGTCAGGGAGTGATAGGACTGAAGGGAATGGAACAGAAATAGAAATGGATAGGTTCAGATTGGATGTTAGGAAGAAGTTCTTCCCCGTGAGGGTGTTGAGACACTGGCACAGGTTGCCCAGGGAGGTGGTGGAAGCCTCATCCCTGGAGGTTTTTGCAGCCAGGCTGGATGTGGCTGTGAGCAACTTGCTGTAGTGTGAGGTGTCCCTGCCCATGGCAGGGGGCTGGAACTGGCTGATGCTTGAGGTCCCTTCCCACCCTAACAATTCCATGATTAAAAAATAACACTCAACATTCAGTAGCAAATGTCATTATTGCCAGAAGATAGGAGACTTACTCTTTTCCCGGTTTGAGGGACCTTCTTGTTCAAGAGCTAGTCCAACTCAACATTCCTGAGACTGTTAGGGATTTTCTCCTTTTTCTTGGATTAAAAACTTTCAGATTTTGATTTTTCTGGAGGAGAAATCATAGAACCATAGAAGCATAGAATGCTTTGGGTTGGAAAAAGGCCTTCAAGGTGATCTAGTCCAACCTCCTCTGCAGTAAGCTAGGACATCTTCAACTGGATAAGGCTGCCCAGAGCCACATCCAGGCTGGAATGAGGCTTCCACCACCTCCCTGGGCAACCTGTTCCAGTCTCTCACCACCCTCATGGGGAAGAACTTCTTCCTAACATCCAATCTGAATCTACCCACTTCCAGTTTCGCTCCATTCCTCCTAGTCCTGTCACTACCTGAGGCCTGGAATGAGCCACATCCACCAGGGATGAGGCTTCCACCACCTCCCTGGGCAACCGGTTCCAGGCTCTCACCACCCTCATGGGGAAGAATTTCTTCCTAACATCCAATCTGAATCTACCCACTTCTAGTTTTGCTCCATTCCCCCTCGTCCTGTCACTACCTGACCCCTCTTTTAGTTTAAAAACATCCCTCAAGGAAGTATGAGCAGTAGTAATTAGTCACAGACACAACTCAAATCGCTCCGGAGTTTTCACTGTTACCTTTGGACTACCTCTGCTCTGCTAAATTCTCCCTGGATTATGTCAATGACTTTGTGCTGAAATATTTCCAAGGGGGATGGGATATTCTCACAGGGAAAAAAAAACACTGAACCCAACAATGACTGTGAAAATCATTTGGCTTTTCCTTTGGAAAATGACATTCCAAAAGCCTCAACTTCTGAGATTAAATAATAGCAAGAGTAAAAAAAATATAGCAGTGAAATGTTTTCCTTTCTTGAGATTTTTCAAGGAAATGAGTTCTTTCCTGAGGAGCTGTTCCAATCCCTTCTTCTTCTTCTTTCTTTTTTGCCTCTCAAAGGAAGTTTATTTGGTCTAGATATTGGCTGCAGCTCAACTGGTGATTTTAAAGGGGAAAGTGAGGCTTTGTGGTTACAGTATCACGGAATTCACACCTACCAAATAAAAACATCACCAGGAGGGTTTCCTGTCTTTCCTAAACCACCAGAAGTGCTCAAAAGTAATGAGAGTTTCCCAAGCTGTTGAGAAGATTCAGAATAGAATAGAATAGAATAGAATAGAATTAAACAGATTGGAAAAGACCTTCGAGATCATTGAGTCCAAGCTATCACCCAACACCATCAACTAAACCATGGCACCAAGCAACCCATCCAGGCTCTTCCCACACACACAGAGGGACCTGGGGGTGCTGATTGACAGCTGCCTGAACATGAGCCAGCAGTGTGCCCAGGTGGCCAAGAAGGCCAACGGCATCCTGGCCTGCATCAGGAACAGTGTGGCCAGCAGGAGCAGGGAGGTCATTGTGCCCCTGGACTCTGCATTGGTTAGGCCACACCTTGAGTCCTGTGTCCAGTTCTGGGTCCCTCAGTTTAAGAAGGACATCGAGACACTTGAACGTGTCCAGAGAAGGGCAACAAGGCTGGGGAGAGGCCTTGAGCACAGCCCTTTGAGGAGAGGCTGAGGGAGCTGGGGTTGTTTAGCCTGGAGAAGAGGAGGCTCAGGGAGACCTCATTGCTCTCTACAACTACCTGAAAGGTGGTTGTAGCCAGGAAGGGGTTGGCCTCTTCTCTCTAGCAACCAGCACCAGAACAAGAGGACACAGTCTCAAGCTGCGCCAGGAGAAGTTTAGGCTGGAGGTGAGGAGAAAGTTCTTCACCAAGAGAGTGATTCGTCATTGGAATGTGCTGCCCAGGGAGGTGGTGGAGTCACCGTCCCTGGAGGTGTTCAAGAGGGGATTGGACGTGGCACTTGGTGCCATGGTCTAGTCATGAGGTCTGTGGTGACAGGTTGGACTTGATGATCTTCGAGGTCTCTTCCAACCTTAGCGATACTGTGATACTGTGATACCTCCAGTGATGGTGACTCCAGCACCTCCCTGGGCAGCACATTCCACTGGCCAATCTCTTTTCTGTGAAGAACTTTTCGTGACATCCAGCCTAAACCTCCCCTGGCGCAGCTTGAGACTGTGTTCTCTTGATCTGGTGCTGGGAGATTCATAACTTCAAAGAATGCTTTGGGTTGGAAGAGACCCCAAAGATCATTCAGTTCTAACCCTTCTGCCATAGGCAGGGACACTTTGCATCAGCCCAGGTCACACAAGGCCTCATCCAACCTGGCCTTGAACACCTCCAGGGATGAGACATCCACCACCTCCCTGGGCAACTTGTTCCAGTGTCTCACCACCCTTGCTGTAGGGATTTTCTTTCTAATCTCCAGCCTAAATCTGCCCTCCTCAAGCATCAGTCCATTGCCTCTCATCACAACAAGCCCTTGTAAAAAGTCCCTTCCTTGCTTTCTGGATTCCTTCTCTTCTGGCTCCATAGTCACAGAATCACAGAACCACCAAGGTTGGAAGAGACCTCAAAGATCATCAAGTCCAACCTGTCACAACCAACCTCATGACTAAACCATGGCACCAAGTGCCACATTCATTCCCCTCTTGAACACCTCCAGGGACGGTGACTCCACCACCTCCCTGGGCAGCACATTCCAATGGCAAACAACTCTCTCTGGGAAGAACTTTCTCCTCACCTCCAGCCTAAACTTCCCCTGGTGCAGCTTGAGACTGTGTCCCCTTGTTCTGGTGCTGGTTGCTAGAGAGAAGAGGCCAACCCCTTCCTGGCTACAACCACCCTTCAGGGAGTTGGAGACAGCAAGAAGGTCTCCCCTGAGCCTCCTCTTCTCCAGGCTAAGCAACCCCAGCTCCCTCAGCCTCTCCTCACAGGGCTGTGCTCAAGGCCTCTCCTCAGCCTTGTTGCCCTTCTCTGGACACCTTCAAGTGTCTCAATGTCCTTCTTAAATTGAGGGGCCCAGAACTGGACACAGTACAGTGTACCTTTGAGTACACTTATTGACTCTCTTCTAGCATTTCCCCATGGGTACAGGGTGTAATCTCTTGACAGTTTTAGGCTGGTTTTTAGAAAGATCTGGCTCACATGAATCTTTATCTCCATGTCTCTCTTTGCTAACACCACTTCAGTCACGTTTCAATCCTTTGGCTGCTTCATAGTGATGCTTCTAACAGATTTCCCAAAAATAGTCCAGAGGAAAGAGAAAATAAGGTTGGTGTTTGAACATAACCCATCTTACATAGCAGAGAATCCCCCAGGGAATGGAGAGACAGATTGGCAAGAAGCCAGATTTGGTTGGTTTGCTGTTATGGGAACTGTTATCTTCCAGCAGAAAGCTGAGATACTCCTAAAACAAGCAGGTGAACAAGCACAAAATACAGCACCATGCAGGGCAACATTTTAAGAGCCAGTGTTATGCTGGTGTCTGATGGCTGAATGTCTTGATGAAAAAAATCTTGCTGTCCTGAAGACATCTCCTGTGTGCTGCAGTTTGTTGGGAATTTTTGTCAGCCCCCACCTGGTTTATTCCCAGCCTATGCTAAGCCATGGAGCCCTTTGCTGGTATTTGTTGTTTCCTTCATCTCCCCAGTTGTTTTACCAGAGCATCATAGGATGGTTTGGATTGGAAGGGACCTCCGAAGGTCATAGAATGGTTTGCATTGTTAGGGACCTCCAAAGGTCATCTAGTCCAACACCCCTGCAGGCAGCAGCCACAGATCAGACTGCCCAGAGCCCTGTCAAACATGGCCTTGAATATTTCCAGGGATAGAGCCTTAACTGCCTCCCTGGGCAACCTATTGCAGTGCTCCACCACCATCATGATAAAGAACTTGTTCCTAAGATCCAATCTAAATCTCCTCTTCTCTGATTTCAAACCATTGCCCCTCATCCTATCACTCCAGGCCTTTGCAAACAGTCCCTCTGCAACCTTCTTGTAGGCCACCTTCAGGTATTGGAAAGCTGCTATGAGGTGACCCCAGACCCTTCTCTTCTCCAGGCTGAACAACCCCAACTCCCTCAGCCTATCATCTACTCCAATCCCTTGGCAGTGAGCAGAGACAACCATCTAGTGTCCCCTTTTTGATGTCCCCAGCATTATGCCCACATGCAGGGAGGAATAGTTTTATGACAGAAGAAATGCATCCCCAAGGTGAATTCAGTAGCTGCCACTCTCCAGGTGGGATGACCATCAGCCACACACATTTTCAAGGGCCACACCACCTGGATGCAGCTATATTTACATCTCACCAAGGCCTAGAGCTGATGCTTATGTTTTATCAGGCCAAGTTCTTGGCTCCTTGAGGACATCGTATTCAAGGGTGAACCAACCCTGTGTCATAGAGTCATAGAATCATAGAATTGTCAGGGTTGGAAGGGACCTCAAGGATCATCTAGTTCCAACCCCCTGACATGGGCAGGGACTAGATCAGGTTGCTCACAGCCACATCCAGGGATGAGTCTTCCACCACCTCCCTGGGCAACCTGTGCCAGTGTCTCACCACCCTCATGGGGAAGAACTTCTTCCTAACATCCAATCTGAATCTAACCATTTCTAGTTTTGTTCCATTCCCCCTAGTCCTATCACTCCCTGACACCCTATAAAGTCCCTCTTGTAGCCCCCTTCAGATACTGGCCATAATAAGGTCTCCTCAGAGCCTTCTCCAGACTGAATAGCCCCAACTCCCTCAGTCTGTCCTCATAGGAGAGGTGCTGCAGTGTCTCCAAATGATGTTGCAGCTGAGGTGTTTTGTATTGGCCTCTGCATCACTTTGCACATGATATGGACCTGCCACAGCTCTCCTGTCACCCTCTCAAGAGAGAAGTTTTTCAGTGATGTCTGATGAATATCAGCCTGAGATGGGCTGATTCTTGCAGTTTAGGAGATGCTTCTCAAGAACAGAACAGGCTGAAGGTCCATGAATGTTTCTCCCCTTCGGCTCTCTGCAGCTGCTTCTCTCACAGAGGGGCTGGGTGGGAACTGGCATGGGCTGGGTGAGGGAGAGCAAGGGCTGCACAGGTCAGAGGCAATTTGTCTTGATTGCCAACATGGCTCTTTGCCTGCCCCAATCTGCTTGCCCTGGCTATGCCCAGTGTTGAAAATGGGATAACATCAGAGCAGAAGGAAGGTTTCTCTTTCTATCTCCTCGTACCTGTGTCCCAGCACACCTCTGCTGCCACAGAACTCCTGCAGCCAACACTCTATGGCAGGGGAAGGGGTTCCTTTTCCCAGTGAATCCCAGGGGCTTCCTGGGGTGAAGAAGAGCTGTTTCTTGCCACTGGTCGAAACCTGAATGTTTGTGACTTGTTGAAATGTCACTCCTGGGCTCAACCCAGAACTCAAATGACAGGCACCTAATTAACCAGCTCTTTTCCTTTCTCTCCCATCATGGCAGCAGAATTTTTTGATGATTACTCAGAGGGGCGAGAATGTGTCAACTGTGGGGCCATGTCCACCCCGCTCTGGAGGAGAGATGGCACAGGGCACTACCTCTGCAACGCCTGTGGGCTCTACCACAAGATGAATGGCATCAACCGGCCCTTGTTCAAACCTCAGAGGAGGCTGGTAAGTCAACACCACACAGGGCATGGTGGGCAAGGCTGTGTGTCAGGATGAGGCAAAAAGAGCTTGCCTAGGTGGAAATGGCAGGGGTGTTTCAGCTCCCTTAGATCAGGTCGACAGATTAGGAGGCTCAGGGGAGACCTTACTGCTGTCTACAGCTCCCTGAAGGGAGGTTGTAGCCAGGTGGGGGTTGGTCTCTTCTCCCAGGCAACCAGCACCAGAACAAGAGGACACAGTCCCAAGCTGTGCAGGGGGAAGTTTAAGCTTGATCTTAGAAAGAAGTTCTTCACAGCAAGAGAGATTGGCCATTGGAATGTGCTGCCCAGGGAGGTGGTGGGGTCGATGTCCCTGGAGGTGTTTAAGAAGAGACTGGATGAGGCACTTGGTGCCAGGGTCTAGTTGATTAGATAGGGTTGGACTTGATGATCTTGGAGGTCTCTTCCAACCTGATGATTCTGTGATTCTGTGAGGTGCTTTGGGTCCAGATTTCCAAAACAGGACAGACTGTCTTGTGCTTGGTACACTT
Source organism: Picus viridis (assembly GCA_033816785.1). Classification (NCBI taxonomy): domain Eukaryota; kingdom Metazoa; phylum Chordata; class Aves; order Piciformes; family Picidae; genus Picus; species Picus viridis. The sequence continues at coordinate 6,939,150 of CM066576.1, read as the reverse complement.
CAAACTCCTTGTGCTGTCCAGATCAGTTCTGCAGACACCCAGGCCAGGCAATGGAAGGGGCTGTAGGACACACAGGCAGCACTTTGGAGTTAGTTTAGCAAAAGGCAGTCTTGGCTTTAGTACCTCTGTAGATGCATCGGGATGAATGCAAACCCTTTATGGTTCCACCACACTACTAGTCTGCCTTCTCTCATTTCAGGGTCCTCATTCCCCAGTCACTGCTGGGTGAGCCCTCACTTTTCACCGGGACTTGGCCATCTTTTCTGGATATCTTGCTCCTGGCTCCATGTGGTGAGCCTGTGGAGCAGGTCAGGGCATCCCAATACCTGTGGCCTCATGATGGTGCATGCATGAGGGACCTAGGGGACTGGAACATCTTGGGGCCTGTAGGAGAGATGGGGATGGATGTTTTAATAACACAATAATGTGTGATGGTGTTAAACTAAAAGAGGGGGGGTCTCAGACTGGATAGAAGAAGAAACTGTTTACAGTGAGGGTGGTGGAACACTGGTACAAGTTTCTCAGAGAGCAACTGGAAACTCTCCAGGTCAGGCTGGATGGGGCTCTGAGCAATCTGATCTACTTGAAGATGTCCCTGCTGACTGTAGGGGTTGGACAAGATGACCTTTAAAGGTCTTTTCCAACCCAAAACGTTCTGTGATTCTATCATCCCAGTGTTGAAATCCTGACTCTCCCTGCCTGTTTCAGTGAGGGGTTTTGGGAAGGTCTCTGTCGTCTGTGCCTCGGGCACCGATCCATCATGATCCCAGGCAGAAAGGAAGCAGCAAGCCATCTCTTAGGGTCATATTCTCCCACTCCTTGTCTTCCATGAGGCCCAAATCTGCCACCTCCTCTTTGCATCGCTCAGACTTGTCTGAGCTGAAACCCAGCCTTCTCTTGCCATGTCAGTAGGACGCTGGCAGTTTGAACACCAGCAGTCACAACTACCCAGCGCCCTCTTGTGAGAAACTCTTCCTTAGGCTCTGCACTGACCGAGCCAGGCAGGGACTGCACCTTGGCACCAAGGATCTTGCCTTGTTTCATTCAGTGGTCTAGATTTTCCCCTTGGGCTAAGCTGTGTAGTCAGGAATGGCCCATTGGGCCAATCATGGAATCACCAAGTCATTTCAGTTGGAAGAAACAAGCCCTACGAGGAGAGGCTGAGGGAGCTGGGGTTGCTTAGCCTGGAGAAGAGGAGGCTCAAGGGAGACCTTCTTGCTGTCTACAACTCCCTGAAGGGAGGTTGTAGCCAGGTGGGGGTTGGTCTCTTCTCCCAGGCAACCAGCACCAGAACAAGAGGACACAGTCTCAAGCTGTGCCAGGGGAAGTTTGGGCTTGAGGTGAGGAGAAAGTTCTTCACAGCAAGAGAGATTGGCCATTGGAATGTGCTGCCCAGGGAGGTGGTGGAATCACCATCACTGAAGGTGTTTAAGAAGAGACTGGATGGGGTGCTTGGTGCCATGGTTTAGTTGATTAGATGGTGTTCGTTGATGGGTCAGACTCGATGATCTTGAAGGTCTCTTCCAACCTGGTTAATTCTATTCTATTCTATTCTATTCTATTCTATTCTATTCTATTCTATTCTATTCTATTCTATTCTATTCTATTCTATTCTATTCTATTCTATTCTATTCTATTCTATTCTGTTCTGTTCTATTCTGTTCTATTCTATTTTCTATCCTATCCTATCCTATCCTATCCTATCCTATCCTATCCTATCCTATCCTATCCTATTCTACATACAGAGTGTGTCCATACAGTGTGTGTACATACAGAGTGTGCTCATACAGTGGGCCTCTAAGCTGCTACTGGAGCTGTTGGAGGTCTGAGGCTCTGTTGAAGTGATGTCTCTGGTAGCATGTAAGATGTCTCAGAGCTGTGGCAGGCAGGGGACAGTGGAAAGGCAGGAGATGGTGGAAAGACAGCAGAGCAAAAGCTCTGCAAGAGGGGAAGAAAAAGGCAGCTGAGTTACCCACTGCAGCAAGGCAAGAGAAAGAGACAGGGAAACAAGAAAGGTAAGAGGAGAGAAAACCACGAGGCATGCTGGAGCTAGCTCGTTGTGATCTGAGGTGCTGCTGGTGGTAGCAGTGGAGGGCTGATGTGTTTTCTTCCCCTGCATTGTCTTGCAGTCGGCTTCCCGCCGCGTTGGCCTCTCCTGTGCCAACTGCCACACGACAACCACCACACTTTGGCGCAGGAACGCCGAGGGAGAGCCTGTCTGCAACGCCTGTGGGCTCTACATGAAGCTCCATGGGGTAAGGTCTTCACTGGGCTCTGCTCTGCATGAGGAGGGAACTGACAGAGCAAACAGGGAACAGCCCAATGGAGAGATGACCTGGGGATCCCTCCTGTGAAGAAAGGATGAGAGCCCTGGGCTGTTTAGTCTGGAGAAGAGAAGGCTGAGAGAGGACCTTATCAGACAAATATCTGAGGGGTGGGTGTCAGGATGAAGGTGCCAGGCTCTTTTTAGTGGTGCCCAGTGAGAGTACAAGGAACAGTGGGCACAAGCTGAAACACAGGAGGTTCCACCTCTAACATGAGGAGAAACTTCTTTATGGTGAGGGTGATGGAAGCCTGAAACAGGCTGCCCAGAGAGGTTGTGAAGTCTCCTCCTCTGGAGACTTTCAAAACCCACCTGGATGCATTGCTGTGAGGCCTGCCCTAGGTGATCCTGCTCTTGGCAGGAGGATTGGACTCCATGATCTCTAGAGGTCCTTTCCAACCCCTAACATTCAGTGATTCTGTGACTCTGTTTTCATGAAGCCTACAAGGAGGACCTGAAATCACGTTCTCTTAGATGACCTTACGGCCATACAGAAACCCAGGTGGCTTTATATTTGGTTCTGTTTATTGCTGTCTACAGCTACCTGAAGGAAGGTTGTAGCCAGGAGGGGGCTGGTCTCCTCTCCCAGGCAACCAGCAACAGAAAAAGAGGACACAGTCTCAAGCTGTGCCAGGGGTGGTTTAGGCTGGAGGTGAGGAGAAAGTTCTTCACAGAGAGAGTTGTTAGCTGTTGGAATGTGCTGCCCAGGGAGGTGGTGGAGTCACCATCCTTGGAGGTGCTCAAAAAAGGATTGGATGTGGCACTTGGAGCCATGGTTTAGTAGATATGAGGTGTTGGGTGACAGGTTGGATTTGATGATCTTTGAGGACTTTTCCAACCTTACTGATCCTATGGTTTATGATTCTATGTAGGTTCCAAGGCCCTTAGCAATGAGAAAAGAGGGCATTCAGACCAGGAAGCGCAAGCCAAAGAACCTTAACAAAACCAAAACACCAGCAGGTAAGGGTTGAAGAAGGGAGTGTATTGTACATGTAGATGTGTGCACTGGTGCTTCTGACCCTCCTGTCCTGTGACTCAGACACCCAACCACAACATGGGCTGATTCTTCACAAATTGGAGCCCCTGGTACAGGAAGGATCTGGAGGTGCTGGAACATGTCCACAGAAGGGTCATGAGGATGAGCAGAGGGCTGGAGCTCCTCTGCTATGAGAACAGACTGAGGGAGTTGGGGCTGTTCAGTCTGGAGAAGAGAAGGCTCTGAGGAGACCTTCTTGTGGCCTTCCAGTATCTGAAGCAGCCCTACAAAAAAGCTGGGGAGGGACTTTTGAGGGTGTCAGGGAGTGATAGGACTGGGAGGAATGGAACAAAACTAGAAATGGGTAGATTCACATTGGATGTTAGGAAGAAATTCTTCCCCATGAGGGTGGTGAGAGACTGGCACAGGTTGCCCAGGGAGATGGTGGAAACCTCATCCCTGGAGGTTTTTGAAGCCAGACAGGATGTGGCTGTGAGCAACCTGCTGTAGTGTGAGGTGTCCCTGCCCATGGCAGGGGGTTGGAACTGGATGATCCTTGAGGTCCCTTCCAACCCTAACAATTCTATGATTCTAACTGGGGGTGTGTTGATGCCTTTCAGCAGTAACCAAGTCCTTCCCACTATTTCTGTCTTTCATTTGTTTTTTATTATGCTAACATTGAGAGGATGGGTACAGTTCTGTGCTGGAAGGTCTTTAGGAAGAATCTGATTTACTGCCTGCTTTCCTGACAGGTCCATCCAGCAGTGAGAGTCTTACCCCGACCACCAGCTCCACCAGCAGCAGCAGCAGCAGTGCCACGACCACCGAGGAAATGCGCCCCATAAAAACAGAACCTGGGCTCTCATCTCACTATGGGCACCCCAGCCCAGTTTCTCAGGTACAGTGGGGAGATGGTGCCAGTGGGATGAAGATTGGAACTAGGACAGTAGACATGGTGAGAACATCATTCTGGGAACCTAGGACAAGGGGTAATGGAGATAAACTACAGCACAGGAGGTTCCACCTCAACATGAGGAAGAACTGCTTCACTGCGAGGGTCACAGAGCACTGGAACAGGCTCCCCAGAGGGGTTGTGGAGTCTCCTTCTCTGGAGACTTTCAAAACCCATCTGGATGTGTTCCTGTGTGACCTGTGCTGGATTCTATGGTCCTGCTCTGGCAGGGGGTGAGACTCAAAGATCTCCGGAGATCCCTTCCAAGCCCTAACCTCCTGTGATCTGTGCTCCTGTGAACTGGCTGTTCACTTGCTGGCATGGAGCAAAATTGTCACCATGTGCACAGTAAAATACAGCTTTTCAATGATGTGTGGCAGTTCTGAATGCACAACAAGCACCAACAGCTTTGCTGAAAACATGAAATTCCTTCTAGCTGGACAGCTAGATAGGTCTCCTAGCAAGGAAACACCCATGCCCTTTTGCTTCTGATTTGATTTGTCTTCATTGCTGACCTTTCTCTGTGCTGCCTGGCTGTGTGAGGAGCGATGGGAGAAATACAGCGTGAGGAGAATTAGCTCACACTGCCCAAGTCTAACTGAGCTGAGTCCCCGCCAAGGCAGAGCAAACCAGCATGAGCGCAGTGAGTGGTGTGCTCTGCACCATGTCCACCACTAGATGTCTTGAGAGCAGCTCTGCCTCCACACGAGGTCTTTGTCCCGCTAAGCAGCACCCTGAATCTGATCTGGAAGCAGATGTAGTGGTTGTGCCTTGGTGAAGGATCCCCATTGCACAGCAGGACTAAGAGACAGCACTATACAGAACCAGAGAGTCAGAATCATAGAATCATAGAACCACAGAACTGTGTAGGTTGAACTGAATCTAGTTTGAACTGAATCTAGCCAGGGGGGTTAAAGGGAACACTAAGAATTTCTACAGGTATATTAATGGCAAGAAGAAGACTAGGGAAGGTGTGGGCCCCCTCAGAAAGGAAAGTGGTGAATTAGTCACTAGTGATGTGGAAAAGGCTGAGGTACTCAATCACTTCTTTACCTCAGTCTTCACTGCAAGGGCCTCCAGCCACACTCCTGGTGTCATGGCAGACGATGCCAGGGACGGGGAGGAAGAACTGCCCATCATAAGTGAAGCTCAGGTTGATGATCACCTGAAGAACCTGAAAGTGTTCAAGTCCATGGGACCCGACGGGATACACCCACGGGTGCTGAGAGAACTGGCAGATGAGGTTGCCAAGCCCCTCTCTATTATATTCCAGAAGTCATGGCAGACTGGGGAAGTCCCCACAGACTGGAAAAGGGGAAACATCACTCCCATTTTCAAAAAGGGCAAGAAGGAGGAACTGGGGAACTACAGGCCAGTCAGTCTCACCTCTGTGCCCGGAAAGATCATGGAGCAGATCCTCCTGGAGGCACTAATGACTCAGAAGAACAGTGAAGAGGTGATTGGGAATAGTCAGCATGGCTTTGCCAAGGGCAAATCCTGCCTGACAAACCTGGTGGCCTTCTATGAGCAGGTGACAGCATTAATAGATGAGGGGCGAGCAACTGATGTCGTTTACCTGGACTTGAGCAAAGCCTTCGACACTGTCCCGCACCACCTCCTGGTCTCCAAGCTGGCGACACATGGGTTTGATGGGTGGACCACTAGATGGATACAGAACTGGCTTGATGGCCGCACCCAAAGAGTGGCTGTCAACGGGTCCATGTCCCAGTGGAGGCCAGTGACAAGCGGAGTCCCTCAGGGATCAGTCCTGGGACCTGTCTTGTTCAACATCTTTGTGGGTGACATGGACAGTGGCATCGAGTGCACCCTCAGCAAGTTTGCTGATGACACCAAGCTGTGTGGTGCAGTGGACACCCTGGAGGGAAGGGATGCCATCCAGAGGGACCTGGACAGGCTGGAGAGGTGGGCACAAGCCAACCTCATGAGCTTCAACAAGACCAAGGGCAGGGTCCTGCATCTGGGTGGAGGCAATCCCAGGCACAAATCCAGGCTGGGCAGTGACTGGCTGGAGAGCAGCCCTGAGGAGAGAGACTTGGGGGTGCTGGTGGACGAGAAGCTCAACATGAGCTCTCAATGTGCGCTTGCAGCCTGGAAAGCCAATCAGATCCTGGGCTGCATCAGGAGATGTGTGACCAGCAGGTCAAGGGAGGTGCTTCTCCCCCTCTACTCAGCTCTGGTGAGACCCCACCTGGAGTACTGCCTTCAGTTCTGGAGCCCCTATTACAGGAGGGATGTGGACGTGCTGGAATGTGTCCAGAGAAGGGCCACGAGGATGAGCAGAGGGCTGGAGCACCTCTCCTATGAGGACAGACTGAAGGAGTTGGGGCTGTTCAGTCTGGAGAAGAGAAGGCTCCGAGGTGACCTCATTGTGGCCTTCCAGTATCTGAAGGGGGCCTACAGGAAGGCTGGGGAGGGACTTCTCAGGATCTCAGGTAGTGATAGGACTAGGGGGAATGGAATGAAGCTGGACATGGGGAGATTCAGGCTAGATGTGAGGAAGAAGTTCTTCCCCATGAGAGTGGTGAAGGCCTGGAATGGGTTATCCAGGGAGGTGGTTGAGGCCCAGTACCTGGAGGTGTTTAAGCCCAGGCTGGATGAGGCTCTGGCCAGCCTGATCCAGTGTAGGGTGTCCCTGCCCATGGCAGGGGGGTTGGAACTAGCTGATCCTTGTGGTCCCTTCCAACCCTGACTGATACTATGATTCTATGATTCTATGAAAAAGACTTCTGAGGCCATGAAGTTCAACTGCTCATCCAGGACTGCCAAGTCCTCCACTAAACCATGTCCTACAGCATCTACATGTCTTTTGAATCCCTCCAGGGCTGGTGATTCTGGCAGCTGCCTAGGCAGACACTACCAGGGCTTGAAAACCATTTAGGGGAAGAAATTTTCCCAAATATCCAACCTAAACCCTCCCCTGGTGCAACTTGAGGCCATTTGCTTTTGTCCCATCTCTTTACTACTTCAGACAACAGACCAACCCTCACCTCACTCCAACTTGCTCTCAGATATTTGTCCCTCAGCCTCCTTTGCTCCAGACTAAACCACCCCATTTCCCTCAGCTGCTCCTCATAAGACTTGTGCTGCAGATCCCTCACCAGCTTCATTGCCCTTCTACAGACATTCTCCAGCACCTCAGTCTCTTGTAGTGAGGGACCCCAAACTGAACCTAGTATTTGAGATGTGGCCTCACCAGTGCCAACTGGCCTGTATGAGGAACAGTGTGGCCAGCAGGAGCAGGGAGGTCATTCTGCCCCTGGACTCAGCGCTGGTTAGGCCACATCTTGAGTCCTGTGTCCAGTTCTGGGACCCTTAGTTCAAGAAAGATGTTGAGTTGCTGGAAGGTGTCCAGAGAAGGGCAACAAAGCTGGGGAGGGGTTTGGAGCACAGCCCTGTGAGGAGAGGCTGAGGGAGCTGGGGTTGCTTAGCCTGGAGAAGAGGAGGCTCAGGGGAGACCTTCTTGCTCTTTATGACTACCTGAGGGGAGGTTGTAGCCAGGTGGGGGTTGGTCTCTTCTCCCAGGCAAGCAGCACCAGAACAAAAGGACATAGTCTCAAGCTGCACCAGGGGAGGTTTAGGCTGGAGGTTAGGAAGAAATTCTTCATAGAAAGAGAGATTGCCCATTGGAATGTGCTGCCCAGTGAGGTGGTATCACAGTATCACAGTATGACTAAGGTTGGAAGAGACCTCGAAGATCATCGAGTCCAACCTGGCACCACAGACCTCACGACTAGACCATGGCACCAAGTGCCACATCCAGTCCCCTCTTGAACACCTCCAGGGACAGCGACTCCACCACCTCCCGGGCAGCACATTCCAATGACGAATCACTCTCTCGGTGAAGAACTTTCTCCTCACCTCGAGCCTAAACTTCCCCTGGTGCAGCTTGAGACTGTGTCCCCTTGTTCTGGTGCTGGTTGCCAACCCCTTCCTGGCCACAACCACCTTTCAGGTAGTTGTAGTTGGTGGAGTCACCATCACTGGAGGTGTTTAGGAAGAGCCTGGATGTGGCACTTGGTGCCATGGTTTAATTGATTAGATGGTGTTGGGTGACAGGTTGGACGTGATGATCTTGAAGGTCTCTTTCAACCTGGTTAATTCTATTCTATTCTAACTACATTGGATGATCACTGCCTTAGTCCTGCTGGCTGTAGTATTTGTGATACAAACCAGGATTCTGGTGGCCTTCTTGGCCACCTGGGCACACTGTTGGCTCATATTTAATTCTTTTCCACGGAGCATATTTCCCAAGCCTGGAGCATTCATTGAGACACTGGAACAGGTTGCCTGGGGAGGTGGTGGAAGCCTCATCCCTGGAGGACTTTATGGCCAGGCTGGATGTGTCTCTGAGCAACCTGATGTAGTGTGAGGTGTCCCTGCCCAAGGCAGGGGGGTCAGAACTGGATGATCCTTGAGGTCCCTTCCAACGCTAACAATTCTATGATACATGGGGTTGTTGTGACCCAAGTGCAGGACTCAGCCCTTGGCCTTTTTCAACCTCATTGCTTTGGCCCATCGATCCAGCCTGTCCAAATCTCTCTGTGGGCCTTTCCTACCCTCAAGCAGATCAACACTTCCACCCATCTTAGTGTCATCAATATGACATGATAGTTGCTCTTCTTTTTGGGTTCATACAGGGGAGCCCAGTTATTTCCCTGGAGAAAACCAAAAGTGGTTCAGTGTTGCGCTGGATTGGTTCAGTGTTGCGCTGGATTGATCCGGCATCTGCAGCACTGTGAATGTGACTTGCAATACACATAAGGCCATGTGCAAACTAGGAAAGCCCATGGCCAATGAAATCTTAAGCCTTGGGAGGTAAAATGATCACTTCTGACATTTAGAAGAGAACAAGGTGGCCTGTGTGCAGTAGTAGGAAGAGCCAGGGTCTAGAAGAAAGAAAGAGTCTGTCCAAAGCATTATCATAGAAAAAAAATCATAAAAGCAATAAGGTTGGAAAAGACCTCAGAGATCATCAAGTCCAACCTGTCACCCAACACCTCATGACTACTAAACCATGGCACCAAGTGCCACATCCAATCCCTTTTTGAACACCTCCAGGGTTGGTGACTCCAGCACCTCCCTGGGCAGCACGTTCCAATGGCTAACAACTCTCTCTGGGAAGAACTTTCTCCTCACCTCCAGTCTGAACTTCCCCTGGTGCAGCTCGAGACTGTGTCCTCTTGGTACACCTAAGCTGTAATTTGCAGCTCTACAGCAGATTCACAGACAAGTTATAACCACAGCATCAGCCCTGCAGCAGGGATTCTGATGGTACTCTGGTGTGAAGCTTTGCTCACAGGATTCTCCTTCCTTTTTCCATAGGCATTCTCAGTCTCTGCCATGTCTGGACATGGGTCATCTATTCATCCTGCAATTTCAGCTCTGAAGCTTTCCCCACAGGCTTATCAGTCAGCTATCAGTCAGTCTCCACAAGCCAGCTCCAAACAGGACTCCTGGAACAGCCTGGTCTTAGCTGAAAACCATGGGGACATCATAACTGCATAACCTGGTCTTCCCCCCACGAACTTCAGGATTTTCCACTTGAGAGATGAAGAAGATGCAAAGTAATCATCAACTCAACGTTGTTCCCCACCTCCCCTGTTCTCCTGTCTTCTCTCCCCTTGTCAGATGTTCCAGCAAAGAGGTAAAGAGGACTTAGCTGAGGACTTACCAAACCAGTGGAGAAGACTCACATCTGAAAGTAACTAATGGTTTTGAAACTTTTCTTCCCACTTCAAAGGAGTCTCTCTCTGTTTGATTGTCACCACCTCCTGTGAAACAGCCACAGACACACAAAGATGGACACAGCTCTTGAGTTCTGTTTATTTAAAACCATCTGGCACCTAAGACTCAGACAGTGGTGGGGCAGGGACAGGGGTGTTGGTTTTTGCTCTTCTGTCACCACCTGTTCTTTTCCTGACCAGAAGCGAATGCCATGCCACCATCTTCTTAGCAGACACCTTTCAGTGATCTTCCACCAAATGGAGCCAATTCCAGGACAGTTTGTTGAACAGACTTCAGTAGGCATGCAGTGGTGGCTTTAGTGGATTTGATATGGTGGCTTTAGTGGATTTGATATGACCCAGAGCAGAGAAAAAGAAACCCAAAGAAACAAACCAAAACAAAAACCCCTCCCCACAGTCTAAGCTCAACAACCAAATGCATTGTTTTCATTTTCCTAGATGGCCTGAAGAGCTAATGGAAGTCCCTATTTAATAGTAATTCCTTTCCTATTTATCATGACAAAATCATGGGACTGTGGTTGTTGGCTGAGCCTGGAGAAGCTCTGCCCCAAGGCAAAGGGGGATTTTGGAAGAAGGAACCTTCTGGAAGCGGGTAGAGGAGACCCACGTCAGTCATCGAATCCTGGAGGCAATTGCTGGGATCTTCCCTTATGGTTAGCTACAAGCCAGGCTTAGAGAGAGTATTGAAGAGCAAACAGCAAGTGAAAGATGCTCTTCCAGTGCTGCTGTGCCACTGCTTTTGAGACTCTTAATTATTTTTGCATACTTCTGTGTTGGTTTTGATGTCATTCATGCAATTTGATTGTCCTTTCTGTTTGGCTGTGCTGTGAGTGCCTGCTTTCCCCCTAACAGCTGGCTCATGGCTATTTGACACATCTAACCCTTTAGGATCCCACCACTTGCAACAACAGAGGCTTCAGCCTCTCGTGGAGCTAGGCAGGAGTCATTTTCTCTACCAAGCATGTGCACAGACTTGCTTGCCTGCAAGAGAAGCACAGCTCCAGTTATGCATGAGTGTTCAACAAAACTCGTGGTCTTTCTTGCCCATAAGGCTCTCAGCAACCAGGGAACCCTATCAAAAGGAGTTGGAAGAGATACTGAGAGCTCACTGACTCATTCCCTTTCCCCAAAGGGATCAATTCTACCTACCCTAGCCCTGACTGCTCTTTCCCTAGCATGTGCTTAACAAACTCCATCACCACAGATAGATGCCACAGCTCCCCTGTGCAGTCCAGGCGCTTCGCCAGACACGTGCCATGGCATTTTCATCAACATTTCTGAGGAGAGACAGCTTTGCCTGGGAGACCTCTCAGCTCTCTCTGGGAGAACTCATCCTACAAGAGTCTCCACTTTTGCTCCTGTCTGCTCCCAAACTCTGTTACTTTTCTTGCCTTCCCAGCTCCTCCCTTTCCTTCCTGCATCCAGAACTCGAGAACAGAACTACCAAGCGAAAACCCACGAGGGGGATTGTGCATCCCTCCCAAACGTGCCATGCTCCATCTCCCACTGTTTAACATTCCCACAAAGCATGTTTCCACCCAAAGAACAAGATCCATGGCTTGGAGAAGAGGAAAGCCACATACATGTTTGAAGCAAAAGAATGGCATTGCATTGCCTTTCTTTGAACTCGTCGGTTTCCTCCTTATGGCAGAAAAGCTTCTTTAAGGAGAAGGATTCAACTGGACTGATTGTGATAAAGACTGGGACTGGAGTCACAGTAGGATCTGGACCTTTGTACATTCCCTAATGCTGTGCATAACTCAGATTTGAAGGGTTTGGAGGGGGGACAGAGCCCCTGTGCTCCACAGAGAAAAACACCATGGCAGCGATGTCATGAGAAGGGCTGGATGGTGTTTGCACCAGAGTTTCCACTCTGTCTTGCTGAGGTAATGCAGGCTCCAGCCTCATTAGTGTTAATTAAGGACAATGAAAAGACATTTATGAAACATGAATAAAATTAAATTAAATGCATGATTCTGCTCAGGCCTGGTTGGCTGCAGTGAAGAGGCCAAGAATAATGAATTTGGGGTGAAAACCTGAAGGCGTTTCCCCCTGGGCATAGAGGTCTTCAGCCACCCTCCTCCTCCTGGGCACCATCAAATGAAGCACGGCCAGCAGGTTGAGGGAGGTGATTCTGCCTCTCCACTCCACTCTGGTGAGAGCTTAGCTAGAATATTGTGTCCAGCTCTGGGGTACTCAGCACAAGAAGGAGATGGACCTCTTGGGACAGAGGGCTGGAAGCCCTCTGCTGTGAGGACAGGCTGAGAGTGTTGGGGTTGTTCAGCCTGGAGAAGAAAAGGCTCCGTGGAGCCTTTTGAGGCCTCTCAGTACCTAAAATGGCCTACAGGAAAGATGGGGACAGAGTTTTTTAGCAGGGCCTGTTGTGAAAGGAACAAGAGGTGATGGCTTTCACTAAAAGAGGGGAGATTTAGACTAGAGAGAAAGAAACAAAACTTTTACACTGAAGGCGGTGAAACACTGGCACGGGTTGCCAAGAGAGGTGACAGATGTCCCATCCCTGGAACCCATTACAGGTCAGATTGGATGCAGCTCTGAGCAGCCTGATCTAGTGGAAGGCATCCCTGCTAACTGCAGAGGGGATTGAGGGTCCCTTTAAATGTCCCTTCCAACCCAAAGCATTTTATGATTCTATGAACTCTATTCCTTTGTAAATGGCAGTTGAACTCTAGGGATCTGGCTGTGAATTCCTGTCTGTAGCAGAGAAGCATGCACCATAGAGATGCCCTTTGGCTAATGCACACCTTTGAGAGCCCTAGAACTATCCTGGACAACCTGAGAGGGAGGGGAGCAGGTGGCTTCCTGGAGGGGAGCAGAAGTCCAGCTCAACAACATGCCCCAGCTCCTTTTCCACACAGATGCTCCCTGAGGCTGTGTCCACCTCGCCTCATTATTGCTCTCCTCCTATTGGCCTCAAAGCTGATTTCCCTGGCTGAATTTTTCTCCTGCCCTTAGAGCACACTCTGAAATCCCATAAAGGAGTCTGCTTGCAATGCAAGAGGGGAAACCCTTGCAGAACACAGGTCTGCTTTATGCTCCTTCAGGTTACCTAAATGATCATGGCAGAGATTTATTAATTGGCTTTCAGTCTTCCTCAAAGCCTTAAAACTAATTATTGAATCACAGCAAAGGAACACTTATGAAGGCCCTGATAACAGAATAGGATGTCTGCATGAAGAAGGTGAAGCTCTGGGGGGTCTGAGGATGACTTGGATCTCTGTAGTGGCAGGACTGAGCCCTTTCGCACCACAAGCAGCAGAAGTTCAGGCACGCTTGGTTCTGTTCTTTTCAACCACCTAAAGCTGTTGTAGAGCTCCTGACCAGCCTCATGGTGGAAATGTTCTTTTTCCAAATAATTGTTAGCTTCTAGTGAGAGGCAAAACAATCAATGAATTAATTGCTCAGACTCGAAGACTCCCAAGTAAGGAGTCCCTGCAGAAGACTGGAGCCCTGGAGTCACACAGGGACCCTTCTCCTAGGCAGGAGCTGGGGAGGGGGCGTAGGATAACAAACACCAGAAGTGGTGGATGAAGGGCTACTCACAGGACAAGAGGATCAAAGTGCTACCAGGTTCAGGACACCCAGCTCATTCTAGCAAGAATAGAGAATACAGAATTGATCAGGTTGGAAAAGACCTGTGAGATCATCAAGAGAAGCAATCTACACAACTCTGGGTTCCATGTGAGCCCTGGTTTCCTTTCCATGACAGAAGAGCAATTTAGAGCCTGTTTGGCTAATGGACTTGAATACAGTTATTAGGCAAGATAATTATTGCTATTGTTATGGCTATAATTCATTTCATTGAGGTGTGGCTGAGGAACCCACTGTTGGCCAGGCCAGGCCCTGCACAAAGAACCATTCCAGCCCAAAGGAGTAAGAGGGAAGGGCCCAGCCCTGTGAAACACTTAAGCACGTCTATAAATACCTGGGATTTGTTCCCTCAGAGGTCACCACTAATCACACATGCAAATTCCTGATGCTGAGAAGTTTCCAGCACAAAGTTTGACCACACCAAGCCAGACCTTTGCAACAGCCCAGCGGTCACCAGAGTAAAATGAGTAGATGAGAACCAGGATGGGGGAGCCAGAGGGGGAGAGAGGTGATTTAACCACTTGTAAATGACTTTCCTCTTGGTGGAAGGGCAGTGTCTCCAGCTGCTTCAACTCTTCTTTTGTAAGTTGGTCTGAAGAGTTCCATGTTTCACTTGCCAGCTCATGGGCTGACTGGAGAGGGTGCAATCAGGAGGAGCTCTTGGAGATTGTTAGTGAGCTTTGAAAACCCATCAGCAACTCCCAATACAACCTTGAAGCTGTGACTAGGTCAGGGGTGGTGTTTTATTTTGCCCTTTGTGTCTTTTTTTCCCCCTCCCCACCATGTACAAAGTTTGGTGCTTCCTGGGTCACCTGGGAAGGTCTCATGGAAACAGATGCTTACTTCTAAGGGGGAGAGGGAAATCAACCAACTGAACAAGCTGTAATTATTTAAGAAGTGTAAAAACCTATCTGTTATGAAGTAGTATGGCTGCCAATCTACCTAACTTCTACACTTTTGGAACTAATGAAAATAAAACAATGATAATAAAACTAGGAGGCTGCTGCTTGACTCTGACTACCCCTGGGGGCTTTCTTGGAGTGGGCTGGGGATGAAAGAATACAGAATAGAGAATTAACCCAGGTTGGAAAAGGCCTATCACTCAACGCCACCTAATCAACTAAACCATGGCACCAAGTGCCTCATTCAGGTTCTTTTTAAACACTTCCAGTGATGGTGACTCCACCACCTCCCTGGGCAGCACATTCCAATGGCCAATCACTCTCTCTCTGAAGAACTTCTTCCTAACCTCCAGCCTAAACCTCCCCTGGTGCAGCTTGAGACTGTGTCCTCTTGTTCTGGTGCTGGTTGCCTGGGAGAAGAGACCAACCCCCACCTGGCTACAACCTCCCTTCAGAGAGTTGCAGAGAGCAAGAAGGTCTCCTATGAGCCTCCTCTCCTCCAGGCTAAGCAACCCCAGCTCCCTCAGCCTCTCCTCACAGGGCTTGTGCTCCAAACCCCTCCCCAGCTTTTTTGCCCTTCTCTGGACACCTTCCAGCAACTCAACAGCTTTCCTAAACTGAGGGGCCCAGAACTGGACACAGGACTCAAGGTGTGGCCTAACCAGTGCTGCGTACAGGGCGCAATGACCTCCCTGCTCCTGCTGGCCACACTGTTCCTGATGCAGGCCAGGATGCCATTGGCCTTCTTGGCCACCTGGGCACACTGCTGGCTCATGTTCAGATCACAAAGATCACATATGAAGTGATGCTGCAATGAGTCCATCTTCTAGGGGGTCTCATAATGACAGAATTGCAGAGTAATTAAATCAGAAGGAATTAGAACAGGTTTTGTTCAGACAAGTGCTGAATATCCCCAAGGATGGTAATCCTAGAACTATCCTGGGCTCCTGTTTCCAGTGTTTGACCACCCTCATGTTGGGAATGGAGTATTATGTCCAGCTCTGGGGTTGTCAGCACAGGGAAGATGTGGACCCGTTGGAGTGGGGCCACAGGAGGCCACTAAAATGATCAGAGGGCTGGAAACCCTCTGTGTGAGGACAGGCTGAGAGAGTTGGAGTTGTTTAGCCTGGAGAAGGGTCCAGGGAGACCTTCTTGTGGCCTTTCAGCATTTAAAGGGGGCCTGTAAGAAAGATGGGGACAGATTCTTTAGCAGGGCCTGCTGTGACAGGGCAAGGGGTGATGGTTTTAAACTAAAAGGGGGAGACACAGGCTAGATAGAAGGAAGAAACTGATTACACCAAGGCACACAGTATGTTCTCCATGCAGCAGGTAGCTCCCCTGGCACAGTGGAGAGGGGGAAAGCTCCTCAGGGCACTTTAACAGCAGCCTGATTTCTCTTTTTGCTCTGCTCACCAATGTGGGTTTGTGCAGTAGGCTGTTTTCAGCCTAACTGCTCCCAGCTGAAGAGTGAGACACTACCCTCAAGCCAAAACCAGGCACCAGCAAGCTCTGTGCTTCTGCAAAGGGTGCAGATGACTGAGCACAGCCCTCCCACAAGGATCCAACCCTCCTCAATAGCACACAACACCCTTCCCACGGCAAATTGTCCTTAGACACCAATGCCACTGGTGGAGTAGAGCGTTGATCATGTTTGAAACCTCATCCCTTCCTCCCCACCAGCCAATTGGAGAACTCCTGATCTAACTGGGGGGAGGGTCTTCTCCCTCCATAAAAGTGAGGGTTTAGAGGGTGATTTAGGGTAGGTAGTTACAGGGAGTGGAGGTCTTGCAAGCGATGAGCTTGTAGCAAGCTGGGTCTGTGGGTGGTTTTGTGTCTTTCAGAGTTGCAACTTTTCTTCAAGCCCAGGGCACTAAGTGTGAAAGGGACCTGCTGTTCCCTTAACAGCTACTGGAAATGCCAGAGGGCCCCTCAGTGAGGAAGTTCCAGCTGCTGACCTCCCCTTTTGTGGGGCAAGTGGTGTCCAAGGTGGGGGGGGAAGCACGAGGAAGATCAATGTGAACGACCTGAACGCTGTGAGGCTCCAGGACTCCCAGGTGAGCTGTACTAAAGAAGAGCTTATTGGACCGTGGTAAGTTCGAGGCACAGCACTGCTGACCTGCATCTGGATCACAGAAGGTGCAGAACCTGAGAATGGCACCAAGTCTGTTTGAGGTGGACCACTGGCTTTGTTTATAGCCACCATCATAGGTGCAGGTAGGCAAGGAGGTGTGAATGCCCTTTGTGGAGTACTGCAGAGTTTGGGATCAGATCCTGTAAGGAGAGGATGGTGCAGTGATGTGGTTGGACATGGAGATGCACAGAACTATTGGCAGTTTTGAGTTCTGAAGTGCTGGTTCCCTGCCTTTCAAGGGATGAGGAGTTGATGCTGGTGAGGGCTCTTTGTAACAGAGGTGAGAGTTGGTTTCTCTAGTATGGGAGTGCTAGAAGCAGCAGCCCCAGCTGTAAACTTTCACAGTTGCTCCTCTTAAACCAGAAGGCAGGTTTTAGCCTGGCTAGGTTGGCAACTGGACAACAAGTTAACTGTGAGCCAGCACCATCTTCTTGTGGCCAAAAAGGTCAATGGTGTCCTGGGGAGTTTTAAGAAGAGCAAGGGTAGAAAGTTGAGGAATGTTTTCCTTCCCCTCTACTCTGTTCTAGAGTGAGGTCAGTGTGTCCAGTTCAAGAGAGACAGGGACCTGCTGGAGATGGTACAGCAGAGGCTATGAAGGTGAGGAGGGGACTGGAGCACCTCTCTGACAAGGAAGGGCTGAGAGACATGGGGCTGCTTAGCTTGGAGGAGACTGTGAAGAGATCTTCTAAATGCTTATCAATATTTAAAGGGCAGGTCCAGACTCTTTCAGTGGTACCCAGTTACAGGACAAGGGACAATGGGCACAAGCTGGAACACAGGAAGCTCTGCCTGAACCTGAACTTTTCCTGTGAGGGTGACAGAGCACTGGGACAGGCTGTCCAGAGAAGAGGTGATCTCCTTCTCTGGAAAGATTCAAACCTGCCTGGATGTGATCCTCTGCAGCTTGCTGTAGGTGGACCTGCTTTAGCAGGGGGTTCGGACTAGATCTTCAGAAGTCTTTTCCAGCTTCTACCATTCCATGATTCTGTGCAATGTCTGTGCTGTGGGTACTTGTGTGATAGTCATACTGGGTCAGCTTCACTTGCCTCATTTCTGTCAGATGATGATTTGATCTTATCAAATGCTAGGGCAGTCTCATCTCTGATAACATGATAGTCTCAGCTGGGGGCACAGACATGGTCTGCTCAGTGGTCATTTGTGCCTAGCCTGTGGCTTCAGAGCCCTCTCTGAGTTAGGCTGCCCTGTCTTGAGGCACTTGAGGCCAGCTCAAAGTGAAGGGGGCAAAGGAGAAGCGATGATGACACTTTGGAACCCTGAGTCTGCCCTGGTGTGTCTCTTTGGCTTCATAGGAGCTTCTAAGGGGACTTTGCACTGGAGTGGCATCTGAACACCTTGTGTTTCATGTAGACAAAGAAAGGATGCTGAGAAGATGCCTGCAGCTTTGATGGGCATTGCTCAGATGCTAATGAATCTAATTTTTTTGGGTGGGGTGATAGGCCTTCTATCTAAAAGGTAGACAATAGTCAGGTTTGTATGGAAACAGCCATGGTACTGGTCAATGGTAGGCTGAACATGAGCCAGCAGTGTGCCCAGGCAGCCAAGAGGGCCAAGGGCATCCTGGGCTGGATCAGGAACAGTGTGGCCAGCAGGAGCAGGGAGGTCATTCTGCCCCTGGTCTCAGCACTGATTAGGCCACACCTTGAGTCCTGTGTCCAGTTCTGGGCCACTCAGTTTAGGAAAGCTCTTGAGTTGCTGGAAGGTGTCCAGAGAAGTTGGTGAGGGGTTTGGAGCACAGCCCTGTGAGGAGAGGCTGAGGGAGCTGGGGTTGCTTAGCCTGGAGAAGAGGAGACTCAGGGGTGATCTTATTGCTGTCTACAACTACCTTAAGGTAGGTTGTAGACAGGCAGAGGTTGGTCTCTTCTCCCAGGCAGCCAGCACCAGAACAAGAGGACACAGTCTCAGGCTGCACCAGGGGAGGTTTAGGCTGGATGCTAGGAAGAGTTCTTCACAGAGAGAGTGATTGCCCCTTGGAATGTGCTGCCCAGGGAGGTGGTGGAGTCACCATCACTGGAGGTGTTCAGGAGGAGACTTGATGGGGCGCTCGGTGCCATGGTTTAGTTGATTAGGTGGGTTGGATTAGTTGATAGGTTGGATGTGATGATCTTGAAGGTCTCTTCCAACCTGGTCTGGTCTATTCTATTCTATTCTATTCTATTCTATTCTATTCTATTCTATTCTATTCTATTCTATGTTACATGGATCCTTCATGCATCCCATCCTTTTTCTCAGGTTCATGGGAAGAAGTTGTTCCTGGCATTTGTGGCAGCTGAAAGTCCCTCAGCACCAACCGCAGAAGAGACAGTGCTGCAAAGAGAGGCTGCTAGTGGGGCAAGTTCCCCTGGTCAGGAAGGGCAGGAGCGGGTTTGTGCTGCACAGACGCATCCCCAGGCTGAGGAAGTGCAGGAGCTCCAGCACACCAGGTCTGAATTCCCAGATGCAGCAGAGGGTCTGGGCCACTGGCTGCTGTTCCGCTTCGGCTTGTTTGGCAGCGTTCGGGCAAACGAATTCGCCAGAGCAAACAAAGCCAATAAGAGAGGGGACTGGAAGGATCCCACACCCAGGTACTTCGTCAAGCCCTCACAAGCTCTGCTGTTTCCTTGCCTCTCGGTCTGGAGAGGGCATTCAACAAGTCCAAGTGCCGGGTGCTGCGCTTGGGTCGCAACAACCCCATGCAGTGCTACAGGCTGGGGTCGGAGTGGCTGGAGAGCTGCCAGGCACAAAAGGACCTGGGGGTGCTGGTTGACAGCCAGCTGAGCATGAGCCAGCAGTGTGCCCAGGTGGCCAAGAAGGCCAATGGCATCCTGGCCTGCCGCAGGAACAGTGTGGCCAGCAGGAGCAGGGAGGTCATTCTGCCCCTGGACTCAGCACTGGTTAGGCCACATCTTGAGTCCTGTGTCCAGTTCTGGGCCCCTCAATTCAAGAAAGATGTTGAGCTGCTGGAAAGTGTCCAGAGAAGGGCAACAAAGCTGGGGAGGGGTCTGGGGCACAGCCCTATGAGGAGAGGCTGAGGGAGCTGGGGTTGCTTAGCCTGGAGAAGAGGAGGCTCAGGGGAGACCTTATTGCTCTCTACAACTACCTGAAGGGAGGTTGTAGCCAGGTGGAGGTTGGTCTCTTCTCCCAGGCAAGCAGCACCAGAACAAGAGGACACAGTCTCAAGCTGTGCCAGGGGAAGTTTAGGCTGGAGGTGAGGAGAAAGTTCTTCCCAGAGAGAGTTGTTAGCCATTGGAATGTGCTGCCCAGGGAGGTGGTGGAGTCACCACCCCTGGAGGGGTTCAAGAGGGGATTCGACGTGGCACCTGGTGCCATGGTTTAGTAGTCATGAGGTGTTGGGTGACAGGTTGGACTTGATGATCTTTGAGGTCTTTTCCAACCTTATTGATTCTATGACTCTATGAATGTGTGTGGGTGCTCCTTGCTCTGTCTTTTCTCTGCTAGCTCATGAGAGATGGAGTGGGTGTGGGGATTTGTTCAGCTGGGAAATCCACAGTGCCCTTGTGGGATGCATGTTGCCTGCCAGCCTGAGGGTCATGGCACCACCTTAGGTGAGATTTGTATTCAAAGAGAGCTTTTAGAGAAAGCCAGACTGAAGCATGCTGCACAGTGCAGCACAGGAGGTTCCACCTCAACAAAAGGGGGAACTTCTTTACTGTAAGGGTCACAGAGCACTGGAACAGGCTCCCCAGAGAGGTTGTGGAGTCTCCTCTAGAGACTTTCAAGGCCCATCTGGATGCATTCCTCTGTGACCTGTGCTAGATTCTATGGTCCTGCTCTGGGAGGGGGGTTGGACTCAGTGATCTCTTTGGTTCCCTTCCAACCCCTGACATCCTGTGAATCATACCCTGGCAATGCCAGAGTTCTTCCTTTAGCATGGGGGGTGAGCTAGAGAGATGATACCCAGAGGTCCTTTCCTACTCCCACCATTCTGTGGTTCTCTGCCTTTCCCAGACTGGTTCTGCACTTTGAGAGTGGAGGGTTCCTTGCTTTCTACAACTGCCAGATGAACTGGTGCTCCTCTCCAAGGGTTGATCCTGCTTCTGACATCCTGTCTGTGGAGTTCCACCGTGGCCAGGCGTTGGATGCTCTCCACAAACCCAGTCCCATCTGCTACATCCTCTTAGACCAACGATATTTTTCAGGGTTGGGTGAGTTCCAGGGCAGAGTAAGAAATGGAAGAAGGTGGGTGGGTATGTCTGCAGATCCAGAGCTTCTGGATGTCTGAACTTTTTATTCCTTAGCCATGTGGCTTCTGGTTGAGCTTGCTGAGGAAAAGTCTTGCAGTCTGTAGCCACAGGCTTCAGATGCTTGAGTGGACTATGTAAGTCCAGTGGTGCAGTGCTTACTGAGCCGTCTCCAGACCCAGTGCAGGCCTGGTGCCCTCAATATAGCAAGGACATGTACCTGATGGAGAGGGTCCAGAGGAGGGCCACGAAAATGATCAGGGGGTTAGAGCACCTCTGCTACAAAGACAGCCTGAGGGAGCTGGGATTGTTCAGCCTGGAGAAGAGGAGGCTCTGGGGAGACCTAATAGCAGCCTTCCAGTACCTGAAGGGGGCTGCAGGAAAGATGGAGAGAGACTGTTTCCAAAGGCCTGCAGTGACAGGATGAGGAGCGATGGCTTCAAACTGGAGAAGAACAGATTTGGATTGGATATCAGGAAAAAGTTCTTCACTATGAGGGTGGTGGAACTCTGGAACAGATTGCCCAGGGAGGTGGTTGAGGTCCCTTCCCTGGACATACTCAAGGTGAGGCTTGATGAGGCCCTGGGCAGCCTGCTCTAGTTGGGGATGTCCCTGCTGACGGTGGGGAGGTTGGGCTGGATGACCTTTGGAGGTCCCTTCCAGCCTGGACCATTCTATGATCAGTGTGGGTAGCTGTGTTTTGGCTTGTGGCTTGGAAGAAAGGAAGGTCTGCTTCAAGTGTAGTGGGAAGAGAACATCTCCCAGTCTGATCCCACCCGTAAGTCTACTTGTTGCGTGGCACATTTGATACAGGGAATGACACGGTTAGCTTGAGGCAAGTGTCAGACTGGAGCCATAGGATTGCATCATCTTGACAAGAAACACCTTTATTTCTCCTTTTCAGGAAACATCATTAAGAATGAGGTCCTGTACCTGGCCAAGATCCATCCGTTAACACAAGGCTCGCTCTTGGCTCGCTCGGATCTGGAGCAGCTGCTTGACTGTGCCGTTCAGTTCAGCTCTGACTGGCTGCACAGCAAGCTGCGTGGTGAAGGGCTGCACCTTCAGATCTACCAGAAGCAGCAGTGTCCCCTCGGGCATGCAGTGATGAAGGGAACCTTTGGACCCTCAGGTGGCTTTAAGAGACTTACATGGTGGTGTCCTCAGTGCCAGCCCGTGCTGCTGTCAGGGGAAGGGGATCATTCCTCAGTCATTGAGTGACCTGGCTTTCTCTGCTCATCCGCTTCTGGAGAGTGGTCTCTGAGTCATGGTCTTAGTTGTCCCAAGGAGATCTTCATAGAGTTTCTTTAAGGTTGTTGAGTTTGCTACTTTGGGACAGTGAGTTGGTAGAGTTTTGTGCCCAGTGGAGGTTACAGGAATCCTTGGAGGACTCTGTGCCTCTGGATGCAAAAAGCAAAGTGGTTGTGCACATCTGTCACTCCATGTCACAGTGACAGCAGTGTAAATAGTTTGATCATTTCTGAGATGTCTTTGCCCCCAGTTCAGACTAGTGAATGGGAAGTGTAAGGTGTTGAGCAGGTGATTACTGTGGTCTGAAGTGACCCTGTCCCTTGACCCTGGTGTGGATGCATTGGCTTATGGTGGAGTTAGCAGAAAGGAACATACCCCTCTGCCTAAACATTGGTTAGTTTAGTATTGGATAATCCTGCTTCAACTTGTTGCCCAGTGCCTGTGTGCTGGACTGTGATCAGGTGTGGTTAAAAGTGAGTGGCTGGTCCCTCTGTCAGCTCTCAGAGGAGCCTCCTTCCAAGGGGAGAAAACGAAACCTTAGCAGTGGTAGAGCTCATCTCTGCACCCACAGGTAGCAGGTTTGTGACAAAATATCAGTTTGATATTACTGTAAAAATAAAAGCTAAACATTAAAAGTAGTGTGTGTGTGATTTGGATTGCATAAAATCATGATCTCCAAGGGAACATGAAAGCAGAATACTCTGGGGATAGAATTAATACAATACAATACACAGTAGGTTGGAGAAGACCTGTAAGGTGATCACCTAACCATTCACATGACACCACACTGAACTGGCTGCTAAACCATGTCCCTCAGCACCACAGCTACACATCTTTGAAATCTCTCTAGGGATGGGTGACTACTCCACTTCCCTGGGCAGCCTGTTCCAGGGCTTGACAACCCTTCCAGTGAAGAAATGTTTTTTAATGTCCAGCCTAAACCTCCCCTTGTGGTGAACTCGAGGCCATTTCCTCTTTCACTTGCTACTTGAAAGAACAGACCAACACCCACCTCACTACAACATGTAGTGAGGTGTTGCTGTCCTCTCTCTCCCTGGATCTGGGTTTGATTTAACAATAGGTGGTTGACTTGATTGAAAAATAAAAGCTGGGGTCAGAGTTGGTGATGTTCAGCTTAAGTTCAGCGTATCTAGGCCAAGAGTTACTTGGTTAAACTGAAGTGTACAGGGAAACTTCAGCCTTTGGGGCTTTGTCCTGTAGAGGTTGATTCCAGCAGCTTTCCTCAGTTGTGTAAGGATGGCTCATCAGGAAAACTCTCTTCATAGGAAGTGGATTTAAAGCTGGGTTGTAAACCTGCTGGGACAACGCCTCTGTGGTAGGCTGCTTCCCAAACAGGACTTGCACAGCCGCTCCCCTATGAAGTGTGACACCCTTGAGTGGAGCCTGGTTACAGGACTGCTGGAGAATCTAGTTAATGGGGTTATGATGCCAAAGAAGATGCTTATCACTACTTCTGAGTGTATCCTGCAGGATGTGAAGGCCTGAAAATTAGGGAATGGTGGTTTTAGTCCCCTACTAAACCGGAGAAAACAACCTACAAAACAGGACCCACATAACCCCTCACACATTGAAGGATGAGATAGCAGCTGGGTAGGGGACAGAAGATGTCTGAGCCAAAAGCAGGAGGCTAGCTGAGGTGAGGTCTCATGTCCTAATTGTGGCTGGGAGACCTAGATCTATTTAGCCTGGAGAAGAGAGGGGATCTTATCAATCCTCGTCAAGCTCTAAAGCGCAGGGATCAAGAAGACGGAGACAGACTCATTTCTGTTGCGCCCAGTAACAGGACAAGGAGCAATAGGCACAAACTGGAACACAAAGTTCCACATACATATGAGGAAGAACTTCTTTCCTTTGAGGGTGATGGACCACTTGGAAGATACTGCCCAGGGGGGTTGTGGACTCTCCTTCTCTGGAGAGATTCCAAACCTGCCTGGATGTGATCTTGTGCAACCTGCTGTGGGTGACCCTGCTTTAGCAGGAGAGGGTGGACTAGATTGTCTCCAGAGGTCCCTTCCAGGCTGTACTATGCTGGCATTCTGTGATAGTAAAGGCCTGGGAATGAGGCATTGTATTTCCAGTGCCCTTCTGAAACAAACAAATCTCACAAAACAAACAAAAAGCCAAAACCAATTGCAAAAAGGTGAAACTTGCACCTCAAAGGAAGAGATGGTGGTTGAGTATCTTTAGGGAATAGAATCATTGCAGTTGAAAGGGACCTTTAAAACCACCAAGTCAAATCATTAACCCAGCACAGCCAAGTCCACCTCTAAACCATGCCCCTCAGCACCACAGCTAAATGTCTTTCAAATCACTCCAGGGATGGTGACTCTGCTTCTCTGGAATCCTGTTCCAGGGCTTGACAACCTTTTTGGTGGTAAAAAGCTTTTCCAACCTGGTTAATCCTATCCTATCCTATCCTATCCTATCCTATCCTATCCTATCCTATCCTATCCTATCCTATCCTATCCTATCCTATCCTATCCTATCCTATCCTATCCTATCCTATCCTATCCTATCCTATCCTATTCCATTCCATTCCATTCCATTCTATATTCCTATTCCTATTCTATTTCTAGTTGAATTGAGAGGGCCAAAAATGAACCCAGTATATGAGGTGTGGCCTCATCAGTGCTGAGTACAGAGGGATGGTCGATTCTCTACTGCTGGCCAAGGTACTTCTGATCCAAGCCAGGATGCTGTTGGTTTTCTTGGCCACCTGAGCACACTGCTGGCTTAGTGGAGATGGCTGAGTGGAACACAGGTTGCTGAGTGAGGTTTCATCCTGACTCACTGGGATGACCCTGCTGACAAAGGTGACTCCAGAGAAGCCTCAGGGGGAAAAAGGAAAGAAGGTGATGTAAACAAATGCAGGCTTGTCTGAGGGGGCTGCTTATACCCCAGGGGCTGCACCCGAGGCAGCTGGGGTTGGAAAAGCAGCTGTGGAGCAGAGCTGGAGGTCTCGGGAGCCAGGCAAGTGACCTCCCCAGCACCCCCACGGGCTGGAGGGGTTGTCCCCAACAGCCTCCGCTGTGAGTGGGGCCCCTGCTCCTCCAGCTACCGCCTTCCCGCTCCGCGTGTGCCCACGGGCACCGCCACCCAATCGGCGCCCGCCAGCTGCCGTCACACCAGCCCTGCCCTCTTTCTATTGGTTGTCGCTCCCCTGGTGCGAGCGCACTTCAACCAATAAGCGGCCCATCCGGCCCACCGAGCGATGGGACGAGTAAGCTGATTGGCTGAGGGGCGGAGCAGAGGCGGCCGCACCCGAGTACGGTTAAGCACCGGGTGACGGCGGACAGGTTGGATGCGGGGGGATGAACGTGGCCCCCATGGAGCTACTAAGGAAATGGCTCGGCCATCCCGAGGAGATCTACAACCTGCTGCGGTTCAAAATGGGCGGCTACCGGGTCGTCATGCCGCGGATCGACCCGGTGAGGAGGCCGGGAGGCGGTAACGGGGGATGCGCTTCGTGGTCGCCGTCGATGGGGCAGTGCACTGTGCCATGGGGGGTCTATTATTGTCCTGCGCGGCTGCGGCGTTGCCAGGGGTGAGCGCTGCACGGCCTCATCGTGCGTAGCACCAGCCCGGTGTTAAACCGAGGGCAGCACCGGCTCGGGCGTCTCATTCATCTCACCGGGCGATGGCTTCCCGTGTAATTGATGCGGGTCTGTCCTTACCATGCCTCGCTCGGGGTCGCTACCCTGCGTGCATTGCCCTGGCTCCGAGTGATACCCCAAACCCCGGCGCTTTGCGTGCGTTGCACCAGCTCCGAGCATTGCACAACCCCCGGTGTTTTGCATGAAGCCGGCTTTATGCTTCCCGTTCATTGCACGGCTCCGGGTATCGCACGGCCACGGTGCTTTGACCTAGCTTCTCGTTTCCCGTGCATTGCATGGGGCCGGTACCCGTTGTGCATCGCACCGTCTCTGGGCGCTGCACGGTCCTGATGCTCTGCACCGGTTTCATTCTTCCTGTCCATTGCACGGCTCCGGGTATCGCACGGGCCCGGTGCTCTGACCCCGCTTCTCGTTTCCCGTGCACTGCGTAGCGCCGGTACCCGTTGTGCATGGCACCGTCTCTGGGCGCTGCACAGTCCTGATGCTCTGCACCGGCTTCATGCTTCCGGGTATCGCCCTGGCCCGGTGCCTTGTATCGGTTTCGTGTGATGCACCGTCCCAGTGCCTCCCACCGGCTGCATGCTTCCCGTGCGTGCTTCCAGTGCCTCCCGTGCCCATCCCCTCTGCGGGCACTGTCCGGCCCCAGGGCGGTCCCGGCTCGGGTTAAGGGGGCGGGCGGCGGGCGGGCTGGGATGGGCCGGGCCGGGCCGGGGGGGGCGGAGCGGGCCGTAGCCCCCCATGGCGGCCAGCACCAAAGCCGTGTCCCTCTTCAAGCGGACGCTGGCCTTTTCGCCGCATCGAGGGTCCCCTAGGGCCTTGGGGCGGCTGCGAAGTGGCGGGAGGGGGTTCGGCAGCCGGGTGTCCCCACGGCCCCCGCTCCGGCCGCATCCCCTCGTCTTCAGCCGCCACCCTGCACCCCAATGTGCCTGCAGGACTCGCTGGGAGGAGGCCTCCGAACCTGCTACCGGTACCTCAACCAGACCAGCCGAAGCTTCGCCTCTGTCATTCAGGCTCTGGACGGAGAGCTGCGGTGAGTTGTGGAGGGGATTGCAGTGGTCCCCCAACACCAGGGCTCCTTGGGAGGTGGCAGGTGCAATGGGCCCCTGACAGTGGGGTGCCCTATCAGAGCTGTCCAGGAGATGGCCCATGCAGTGCCCCCTTATGCTACCTTTCTTCATCTGAGCTGCTGGGAAGTGCAACAGATTGCCAAGGTGCTGGGTGAGGTGGCTGGGAGACACTCGGTGCAGTCCCAGCCCATGCAGCTGGACGTGAGGTTTTCAGGTCCTGGCTGAGTGGGTGTACTTTGTGCCCCCTCCCTGGGCTGGGTTTCTTGGCTGAGCAGGCCTGGGAATGGGCAGTACAGCTTCTTGGCCAGTCCAGCGCGGTTCCTGGCCATGTGCTATTTGTGACACCTTGAGAATGCGTCCCAGCAGTGCCAAGCCTGGCGCTGGATTTTGGGCTGGCTGGAGGGAGGAGGTGAGCAAATACCCAGGGCTGACCAAGAGTCTGCACCCTGCCTGGAAAGTGCTTTTGGAAGCAGCTGCCTCCAGACCTATGGGGATCATCAGAGGGAGTTTGCTGCACCCTTGGGTTTTTTTTCTGCTGTTCAAATTTTGCTGACCTGTGCAGGAAAGCTTTAGATGGCACAAAGCTTGAGCTGGCCTGGGGCCTCATGCAGATAGTGTATGCTCTAATTCCTTATATCCATAAGGTAATCGCTGATTTCAGCATGTAGATGCCTCCAGCTAATCTTAAAATGGGCTAATTGTCAAAACTGGGGCTTCCCAGAAGCTGCACCAGGCACATCCAGGGCTGTGGTTGTGACTCCAGTTGCAGGCACCAGACTGAACACTGGGTTATCTGTTGAGCCCTGGCTTGGCAGTTGGGATGTTGCCTTGTAGCTGGCATCCAGCGCTTATGAAATGTTCTGCAGCCTGTTTTACAGGAAAGGCAAAGAAATTCAGCAGCTTGGCTGGGGTTGTGTGGAAAGGTGCAAAGTGGAGCCAAGAATGAAACTTCATTTTTTGTGCATGTGTGTTTGTTTCCAGATTAGCTAATGTAGAAATTAAGGAGAGAAAAAAAAGAGGTCAGTGAATAAAAGACATTGAAACCCGTTAGCAGGGTCTGCATGTGGTGTGCTTGCTTTGATCTGTGTGCAGTCAGCGTTTTTTGTTGCTCTTTAATCCTTGCATTGCAGCTTGCTCCAATCAGGAAGGCTCCCATCCCTCAGGGCACAGAAATTCTGTCTGGTATCCTAAAAATGCTATTGCTGGATTATTGCAGCCTAGAACTGCTCAGGGATCTCTGTACTGGAGCAGGAGAAAGCCATTTTCCAAGCACGGTGGTCCTGCACTGGAGCAGGAGAAAGCCATTTTCCAAGCACAGTGGCCCTGCTGAAATGTTCAGGGACCAAAGAGGAAAATAAAAATCATGGAATGATTTGGGTTGGAAGGGACCTTTAAAGGTCATCGAGTTCACCCCCCCCTGCACTGAGCAGAGACATCTTCAACTAGATCAGGTTGCTCAGAGCTCCATCCAACCTGATCTGGAATGTTTCCAGAGATGGGGCATCTAACACCTCTCTGGGCAACCTGGGTCAGTGTTTCACCACCTTAATCATAAACAGTTCTGTTTATGATGTATGATGAGATTTATGATGAGATTAATGATCTCCCCTCTTTCAGTTTAAAACCATCTCCCCTTGTCCTGTCACAACAGGCCTTGCTAAAACGTCTGTCCTCAGACTTCTTACAGGTTCCTTTAAATACTGAAAGGCTGCAGTAAGGTCTCCCTGGAGCCTTCTCTTCTCCAGGTGGAACAGCCCCAGCTGTCTCATGGGTTTTCTTCATAGGTTAAATAAAAAGAGACTATAGAAACAGAGCAGTGAGCTTAGGAAGGGATTGATGGCATCAAAGAAGTGCTCCCACTGCTGTTAACCTCATTAGGGGGTTTAAATTGAACCCCTCTGGTTATAGACTGCTTCATGTTTGCTTGTTGCTTGAAGGAACTGCTGGTTCCAAGGATTCAAGCATTAAAACAACCACAGTGTGCTGAGAGACAAATACTGCTCCCAAGTGTGGTGTCCTATGCCACAGCCTGGTCCCCTCTCCTGCTGCAGCTTCTTTGGGGTGAAATCTCCTGTTAGCAGGCTGGGGATGCATGAAGCTCTCACTGGTTCACATCCCTGTTCCTGGGAGAGTTCCCAAGGACTGCTGGAAAGTGGAGAGCTGGGTTAGTACTAGGAGCAGTGCTTCCCAGGCCAGAGTATTGGTAGTTGAGCTAAACTGTTTGCTTCCTTCTTGCTTATTATTTTTGGCCCCATAAACTGTTTTTCTGGCTAGGACCATGTCCAGGCCATTGCTATGTGGTTAGGGCATATTTGTGGAAGGCTGGAGGAAAAACTGCAGCTTAGCCAACATCTTGAGTCCTGGTAGTGGAGAGGAGTTAAGAGCCAACATCCTAACTCCTGTTCTGCTGGTGGAGACAAGCCTGCTGCCAGCCCCACGGTCCTCCCTGCCTCTTTGACACCTCAGGATCAATTCCTGCACGTCCTGCTGCTTTGTGGAAAGAACCAGCCTTATGCTGGGAATGTGGTGGCAAAGAGAAAACGGACCACTCTGGTTGGGAAGGAGGGAACCACAGCCAGGACAGGACTGGAGATTGAGCCCTGAGATGAAACCAGCCCTGCTCTTTGGAAGTGGGTGCTTGCAGTTGTGTGAAGGGGAGGTCGTGTTGGAGTGGCCTCTTCCCAGCATCATCACACGTGTTCTCTGGTGAAGAGTGTGTGGATTTGGTTGGCCTCTGTCATCCCCATGGATCTCAGCTTGGAGACCAGATGGGTTTATGGTGCCTAGGACTCCTGCAGAGAAATGGGGAGCTGCAGGCAGACCATGCTCACTGCACAGTTGATTTTATGATGATGTTTCATAGAATCACAGAACGATTTGGGTTGGAAGGGACCTTTAAAGGTCCTCTAGTCCAAACAGCCTGCAGTGAGCAGGGGCATCTTCAACTAGATCAGGTTGCTTAGAGCCCCATCCAACCTGACTGGGAATGTTGCCAGGAATAGGTCACTTACCACCTTTCTGGGCAACCTGTGGCAGTGTTCCACCACTCTCATCATCAAAATTCCTTTGATTTGCCCACATTGCCACAGAGCTAAATTCAGTGTGTGATGGAAGTTGGGGATGCAGTTAAGGTTTGGATGCCTAAGTGAGAATAGATCTACTGAGGGAGCTGGGGCTGTTCAGTCTGGAGAAGAGAAGGCTCCCAGGAGACCTTATTGTGGCCTTCCAGTATCTGAAGGGGGACTACAAAAAACCTGGGGAGGGACTTTTTAGGGTGTCAGGAAGTGGGGACTAGGGGGACTAGGACTAGGGGAAATGGAGCAAAACTAGAAATGGGTAGATTCAGATTGGATGTCAAGGAGAAGTTTTTCCCCACGAGGGTGGTGAGACACTGGAACAGGTTGCCTGGGAAGGTGGTAGAAGTCTCATGCCTGGATGTTTTTCAGGCCAGGCTGGATGTGGCTGTGAGCAACTTGATGCAGTGTGAGGTGTCCCTGCCCATGGCAGGGGGCTTGGAACTGGATGATCCTTGAGGTCCCTTCCAACCCTAACAGTTCTATGATTCTATGATCTAAATTGTTTTAACTATGCTGGGCTCTGGGGTTAGTAACAACCCTTCCTTGGGCACAGTGTCAATGTTGGAGGTGCTTCTGGGATGGCATTGCAGGTTCTGCACAGGTAGTTAGCGATGATAGAACAAGAGGAAATGGCCTCTAGCTAAGACTGGGTGGGTTTAGACTGGACATTAGGAAACATTTTTTTCCCAGCCAGAGTGTTCAGGCATTGGGATGTGCTGCCCAGGGAGGTGGTGGAGTCACCAGCCCTGGATGTGTTTAAAGGTGGTTTGGATGTGGCGCTTGGGGATATGGTTTAGGGGTGAACCTTGCAGAGCAGGGTTATTGGTTGGACTTGGTGATCCTGAGGGTCTCTTCCAACCTGAATGTTCCTGTGTGATTCTGTGATTCTGTTCTGCTCTGCCTTTCTTGGCTGCTGCTGCTGCTGAAAGGGAAGTCGTGGGCACCGGCAGTGTGTTGGCTGAACAGATGCCCGGAATGGAAAAACTCAGTGGTGCGAAGGAACAGGAGGGCACGAGATAGCTGCTTGTGAGCACTCACATGTGTGGTTTGACAGAGGCACTAAATACCCTGCAATTAAGGCAAAAAAATGCCCAGTGTAACAGTATTGGCTCCAAGAGCCAGTCAGTTTTCCCTGGCTGCTTAATCACTGCTTGCACACGTTGTCATCCTAGGAGAGCCACGCTCTTGCCTGCTAATTAGCGTGTCAGCAGTCCGAGCTCATTTCCATTTGTCAAGCAGTTAACGAGCTCATCATCTCCTCAAAGTATCACTGTGCTCATTTTAGAACTGGAAGATTATTTTAGGTAAATCCTAGAGTCTGAGCTGGTATTTCTTGACACCAGGACTTACTTTTTGCTTCAGCTGCAGAAATGTGGAGCCCGGGTGGGGAAGGCAGGAGTGGTGTGAGAAGCAGCTCTTCTCCAGCAGCTTTTCACTGGTGGGCTGGGACATGTGGGCTGGCTCCAGTGATTTGTGCCTGGAGATAAAAAATATGAGGTAGTTTTTTGGCTTTGTCTGCCAGTCCTAATATTCCTGTGGCCCAGTAAGGCAGATTCTTACTCCCCCACAAACAGGATAAAAGGGTGCTGGGTGTGGAGAAGGGGAAGTGACAGGAAAAGTACCTTTCCCTCTTCCTTATTTTGCATCTGCTTTTTCTGATAAGCTGAACCCTGGATCTTATTGAAGATGTCCCTGCTCACAGCAGGGGGTTGACTAAGTGACATTTTAAGGCCCCTTCCACTTCAAACTATTACACCATCACTGGAGGTGTTTAAAAAGAGACTGGATGAGGCACTTGGTGCCATGGTTTAGTTGATGAGATGGTGTTGGGTGACAGGTTGGACTTGATGATCTCAAAGGTCTTTTCCAGCCTGGTTAATTCTCTATTCTGTATGTCCCCCTAAATGGCCTCAGTATGTTACAGCAGCAAATAGTAGAGGATGGTTTCTATAAATCCTGGAGTTAGAGGTGGTTTGATCTCATGGAGGAGGGACTGGCTGTGAGCATCCCTTGTCTCCAAACTTCAGGAGACACAGGGATTCAATGGTGGGAATGAAGAAGGCTTCTGCATCTCCACTTTTGGTGGCTGAAGTACTGTTATCACTTGAAACACAAAAGCAAATTGTGCTGGAAGTTGTTGTATCTTCCAAGGTATCAATGACCCTGTGGTGTCAGTGTGTGCCATATGGAGCTGCAAGCACATCTGCTGAGGGCTGTGTGCCTAATCTAAACTGTTTGTCCTGCCTAATAGGCGAGCCCGAGTGAGGGATGATTGGATAGGATAGATAGGATAGGATAGGATAGGATAGGATAGGATAGGATAGGATAGGATAGGATAGGATAGGATAGGATAGGATAGGATAGAATAGAGGATAGAATAGAATAGAATAGAATAGAATAGAATAGAATAGAATAGAATAGAATAGACCAGACCAGGTTGGAAAAGACCTTTGAGATCATCAAGTCCAACCCATCACCCAACACCATCTCAGCAACTAAACCATGGCACCAAGCACCCCATCCAGTCTCTTCCTAAACACCTCCACTGATGGTGACTCCACCACCTCCCTGGGCAGCACATTCCAATGGCCAATCTCTCTTTCTGGGAAGAACTTCTTCCTAGAATCCAGCCTAAACCTACCCTGGCACAGCTTGAGACTGTGTCCTCTTCTTCTGGTGCTGGTAGCCTGGGAGAGGCGACCAACCCCCACCTGGCTACAACCTCCCTTCAGGGAGTTGTAGACAGCAAGAAGGTCTCCCCTGAGCCTCCTCTTCTGCAGGCTAAGCAACCCCAGCTCCCTCAGCCTCTCCTCACAGGGCTGTGCTCCAAACCCCTCCCCAGCTTTGTTGCCCTATGTTGGTTTATTACCCTTTGTTGTTCTTTTCCTCCCCTTCCAGCCATGCTGTCTGCATCTTCTACCTAGTTCTCCGTGCCCTGGACACTATAGAGGATGACATGACCATCAGCTTAGATGTGAAGGTCCCAATGCTGCACGAGTTCCACTCCTATCTCTATCAACCAGAGTGGAAATACACAGAGAGCAAGGAGAAGGACCGGCAGGTGCTCGAGGACTTCCCAACGGTAAGACATCTGCCTCCTTGCTCCAGCTGCCTTCTGTCACCTCTGTGTACATGGTTGTCTTTCCATGTCACACCTGAGCTCATTCAGTCCCTGGTGAGCCTTTTTGAAGCACCTGCAGTACTGGGGTGAGAAAGACAAATCTTGTGCAATGCTCTCTCCAGAGATAACCTGGCTGTGGAAAAGTGCCAGCTCTAATAAAAGGGCTTTTTATCAGTGAATGACTGCTGTCTTGGGAAGAGAAGTAGGGATTTGTTGCCCAACAATGTGTATTCCCTGGGTTGGGTGCCCTCTGACCCCTACAGACAGGGAGAGGAGGAAAGCTTATCTGGGATGTGGCTTATGGAGGGACCAGCGTTGGCAGTGGTCCCTGCAGGGTCTGCTCTAGAGCTGCAGGAGTCTGTCTGCAGATCTGTGGTGTGCATGCAAGACAAAAAGCACCCTTGCTGCTAGTAGCAGTACTGCCCAAAGCCTTGCTGCTCTAAGCATCCTTCTCAAGTAGCTTATTACTTCTAAGGATCCTTTTGCTGAGGGGTCTGGAACATCTTTTCTTACAAGGAAAAGCTGAAAGACTTGGGGCTGTTTAGACTGTAGAAGGCTGAGAGGGGATCTTCCTGATGCTTAGCAAAATATATAGGACAGGTGGCAAGAGGATGGGGCCAGACTCTTCTCAGTGGTGCCCAGGGACAGGACAAGCAGCAACAGGCACAAACTGGAACACAGGGCATTCCATCTGAACATGTGGAGCCAGGGCTGGAGAGGGCTCAGGAGAACAGAACACCTCCCTGCCTTTCCCCATGGCTGTCAAGAGGGAGAGGGCTCTCACAAATTACACCAAAACCAAGCCTGTGCACCAGGCATAGCTAGTTTTGTCCTGCAGCTCCAAGGCCACAGAGCCTTCCCAAAGATACTGCTGTGTATGATCTCATGCCAGGCACCAGACCATTTAGACTGGGAACAGGCTGAGCCTGTGCTTTAGGGGCCTTGAAACAGCTCTGGCTGTGGGAGTTGTCCTAGATCTCCAGCCAGGGGAGGATGGAAGCCATGTGAACAGTCATTTTCTGATCTCTTAATAAATACTGAGCTCTGCTCTTCTGTCCTGATGATGTCTCTATGTTTCCTGGTGGTGGGTTTGTGCTGCAGATCTCCATGGAGTTCAGGAATCTGTCAAAGGTCTATCAGGATGTGATCTCAGATGTTTGCCACAAGATGGGCGTTGGGATGGCAGAGTTCTTGGAGAAGAAGGTGGACTCTGAGCTTGAGTGGGACAGGGTAAGTCAGCCTGGACAGAGGAGTGGACTGAACCTGAGCAGGGCCTGCCTTGCCTGTGTGCAAGAGGAGAGAGCATTCATGTGGGAAGAAGGCTCAGCTGGATGAGGAAAGGCTGTGTGGGCATGGGAAGGCCTTGAGAGGCTGCTTGGTCCCGTGGGTGACAGGAGGGTGGCACAGGTTGTTGGTGTTGCCCACTGGCACGTTTTGGGTGACTCACCACATGAACTGTTCCCCTGGGGGTGGTTCATTTGGCTGCCAGTGACGTCCCTGGTGAGATGTTTGCTGGGCTTGGGAAAGCTGAGACTCCTGGAGGGGGGGCTGTGGGAGCTTGCAGAAAACACACTGCCAGTAGCTTCTGAGCATCATTGCTGTAGAGGCCATTGCAGGAAACAGGCAGCTCTGGGTAACTGCTCCTCTTGTCTGTTTTCTGTCCTCTCCCCTCTGGGTGCCCTGCAGTACTGCCACTACGTTGCTGGGCTGGTGGGCATCGGCCTTTCCCGGCTCTTCTCTGCATCAGAGCTGGAAGATCCAGTCGTGGGGCAGGACACAGAGCTGGCCAACTCCATGGGCCTCTTCCTGCAGAAAACCAACATCATTCGTGACTACCTGGAGGACCAGCTGGAGGGAAGGGAGTTCTGGCCCCGAGAGGTGAGGGACGGCGCCGCCACGGGCTGAGCTGTTCTGCTGTGCCTCGCACGGAAGTGCACGAGACTGAAGGTGCTCTCCTTGCTGCTCGGATACAGTCACTTGCATCCTCTCATTAGAAGGGTTCCTGCTGGGATTTCCTTTGGAATCCCCAAAGCCAGGGGTTGTCCTACCAGTTGTTGGTGTCCCTCAACAGTCTTTAATGCTTTTGCAAGGTGGGGGTTGGTCTCTCCTCCCAGGCAGCCAGCACCAGAACAAGAGGACACAGCCTCAAGCTGCACCAGGGGAGGTTTAGGCTGGATGTTAGGAAGAAGTTCTTCCCAGAAAGAGAGATTGGCCATTGGAATGTGCTGCCCAGGGAGGTGGTGGAGTCACCATCCCTGGAGGTGTTTAGGAAGAGACTGGATGGGGTGCTTGGTGCCATGGTTTAGTTGATGAGATGGTGTTGGGTGATAGGTTGGACTCGATGATCTCAAAGGTCATCAAGGCTGTTGTAGGTCTGGTGGTTCTTGTTACTCTCCTAGACCTCAGATACCAGCCTGCTGTGTGCCATCTTTTCTTACCCTGCCTAGAGAAGATGTGGAGATGAGTTCCATGCTTGTTCTTTACAGTCCTTGGTAGGCCACTGTCCTGACTCTGCAGCCTTCTTTCCTTTAGCCTAATGATCTCCAAGGTCTTTTCCAACCTGGTCTAGTCTGTCTCCTCCTCCTTGCTCCTCCTCTTGCTCCTCCTCCTCTCCTCCTCTCCTCCTCCTCCTCCTCCTCCTCTCCTCCTCCTCCTCTCCTCCTCTCCTCCTCCTCCTCTCCTCCTCCTCCTCTCCTCCCTCTCCTCCTCCTCCTCCTCTCCTCCTCCCTCCTCTCCTCCTCCTCTCCTCCTCCTCCTCCTCCTCCTCTCCTCCTCCTCCTCCTCCTCTCCTCCTCCTCCTCCTCTCCTCCTCCTCCTCCTCCTCCCTCCCTCCTCCTCTTCCTCCTCCTCCTCCTCCTCCTCCTCCTCCTCTCCTCCTCCTCCTCCTCCTCCTCTCCTCCTCCTCTCCTCCTCCTCCCCTCCTCTTCTCTTGCTCTTCTCCCCCAAGCCATCAAGGCTGTTGTGGGTCTCTGGTGGTTCTTGTTACTCTCCTGGACCTCAGAGTGTCGCTGATGTCTCTTCTCTGGCATGACTGTACCCTCCAAGCTGTGAGTCCTTGTCTCAATGTGCAGGTCTGGAGCAGATATGCCAAGAAGCTCTCGGATTTTGCCCAAGCAGAGAACATTGATGTGGCTGTGCAGTGTCTGAACGAGCTCATCACCAACGCCCTCCGCCACGTCCCCGATGTCCTCACCTACTTGTCCCGCCTGAAGAACCAAAGTGTCTTCAACTTCTGTGCTATCCCCCAGGTGAGTTGTGCTTTCCAGTGGTTCTTCATTGGCTGCATGAGAAGCTGGAGGTGAAGGATGGTGCTAGCCTGTTTATCCTCCATGACTTTACAAGGAGAGGCTGAGGGAGCTGGGGTTGCTTAGCCTGGAGAAGAAGAGGCTCAGGGAGACCTTCTTGCTCTCTCCAACTCCCTGAAGGGAGGTTGTAGCCAGGTGGGGGTTGGTCTCTTCTCCCAGGCAACCAGCACCAGAACAAGAGGACAGAGACTCAAGCTGTGCCAGGGGAGGTTTAGGCTCGAGGTGAGGAGGAGAAAGTTCTTCACAGAGAGAGTTGTTGGCCATTGGAATGTGCTGCACAGGGAGGTGGTGGAGTCACCGTCCCTGGAGGTGTTCAAGAGGGGACTGGACGTGGCACTTGGTGCCATGGTTTAATAGTCATGAGGTGTTGGGTGACAGGTTGGACTTGATGATCTTTGAGGTCTCTTCCAACCTTATTGATTCTATGATTCTATGACTTCTGTCTCTTCCTTCTTTCCTGGTCCTGCCTTTTCTGCTCTCAGTGAGGCAGTGGCTTCACTCTGAAGTGTTTTGCCATGGATTTCACTAGGGCCAAGGTTCCTCCTTGTGTTGGGTTGAAATTTTCCTCCCAGCATTAACTTTTTTAGACCAGCCCAGTTGGAAAGCCGTATTTAGGGGCAACCAGCACCAGAACAAGAGGACACAGTCTCAAGCTGTGCCAGGGGAGGTTTAGGCTGGATGTTAGGAAGAAGTTCTTCACAGAAAGGGATATTGGCCATTGGAATGTGCTGCCCAGGGAGGTGGTGGAGTCACCATCACTGTAGGTGTTTAGGAAGAGACTGGCTGGGGTGCTTGGTGCCATGGTTGAGTTGATGAGATGGTGTTGGGTGATGGGTTGGACTCAATGATCTCAAAGGTCTCTTGCAACCTGGTTAATTCTATTCTATTCTATTCTATTCTATTCTATTCTATTCTATTCTATTCTATTCTATTCTATTCTATTCTATTTATTCTATTCTCCTACTATTCTATTCTATTCTATTCTATTCTATTCTATTCTATTCTATTTACATTTTACTCCTGTTCAAGATCTGTGATGAAAAAATTTTTAAAGGCATAGCCTGAAACTGCCACACTCCTTTGGCAAGCTGCTGACAGTGCAGTAAGAGCTGTTGGTGTTCCTCCTTAGGTGATGGCTATTGCCACGCTGGCTGCCTGCTATAACAACAAGCAGGTGTTCAGGGGGGTCGTGAAGATCAGGAAGGGCCAAGCTGTCACTCTGATGATGGATGCCACAAGCATACAAGCTGTCAAAGCCATCATGTACCAGTATGTGGAAGAGGTATGTTGAACAATTTGCTTTGAGTCATGTCTGGCTGTTCCCAGCCTCATTCCAGGGTTAGAATTGGGAAGACATGTGAGTGTGTCATTCCTTTGCTTCTATCTCTTAAGTTGAGTGGTGGCAGGGCATGGTGACCCTGATGTGGTTTGGCTTGGACCAAACTGAGTGCTTGAAAGTGCCATTGGTCTGTGCCTATCCTAAGAAGCAGAGACCATGAGAAGGTCAGCATGAGCCAGCAGTGTGCACTTGCAGCCCAGAAAGCAAATCACATCCTGAGCTGCATCTAGAGAAACATAGCCAGCAGGTTGAGGGAGGTGATTCTCCCCCTCTACTCTGCTCTGGTGAGACCCCACCTGGAGTACTGCATCCAGTTCTGGAGCCCCTGTTACAGGAAGGATCTGGAGGTGCTGGAACATGTCCAGAGAAGGGCCATGAGGGTGATCAGAGCGCTGGAGCTGCTCTGCTATGAGGACAGACTGAGGGAGTTGGGGCTGTTCAGTCTGGAGAAGAGAAGGCTCCCAGCAGACCTTATTGTGGCCTTCCAGAATCTGAAAGGGGCTACTAGAAAGCTGGGGAGGGACTTTTGAGGGTGCCATGGAGTGAAAGGACTGGGGGGGGAATGGAACAAAACTAGAAATGGGTAGATTCAGATTGGATGTTAGGAAGAAGTTCTTCCCCATGAGGGTGGGGAGAGACTGGCACAGGTTGCCCAGGGAGGTGGTGGAAGCCTCATCCCTGGAGGTTTTTGCAGCCAGGCTGGATGTGGCTGTGAGCAACCTGCTGTAGTGTGAGGTGTCCCTGGCCATGGCAGGGGGGTTGGAACTCAATGATCCTTGAGGTCCCATTCAACCCTGACAATTCCATGATTCTGTGATACTCCAAACCATGGTTACTAGAGCTGCCTTTGCAGGCTGGCCAGCCCCAGGGCAAGGGACAGTGACACCTTAACTCAGGGGCTCTGCTTCTGCAGGTCTTACTTGTCTACAAGAGTATGAGGACCTCAGACTAGGTTTGCAGCCCATGAACATATAACCACAAAGATCATGGAGTTATCTGATGAAGGTGGCTATTTCCTGCCCATCACACCAGCTTCTGATCACACGGGTGTCCTCACTGGTTTGGGGTGGGCTGCAGAACACTGGTAATGAGTGAGGATTGCTGGACAAGAGCCCCAGGTCTCAGCAACACCAGTGGTGGCTGAGGGCTTGTCTGAGGCTGTGTGGCCTATCTCCCATCATGGGGTGCCCTCAAGAGGCTGCTTGGCTTAATGCACTTCTCAAGGGAAATGGGCCCTGGCCCCACCCAGGCATCCTTTGCAGGTAGTCCTTGATCCATGGCAGTCCACCACTGAGGTTACTCCTGAGGCCAGTAGCTGTTAAGGCTTCCTTTTGCATGTAGCCATGCCACGAGGATGCAGCCAGGCTCTTCTCAGTGATTCCCAGTTACAGGACAAGGGGCGATGGGTGGAAACAGGAGGAAGAAGTTATTTCCCTGTGAGGGTGACAGAGCACTGGAACAGGCTGCCCAGGGGGCTGTGGAGTCTCCCTCTCTGGAGATATTCAAGACCCACCTGGATGAGTTCCTGTGTGACCTGGTGTAGGTGATCCTGCTCTGGCAGCGGGGCTGGGCTGGCTGATCTCTGAAGGTCCATTCCAGCCTCTTAACATTCTGTGATTTGTCTCCACACCCTTGGGCAGGAACCCTAATCCTTCTCTCTCTCTCTCTCCAGATCTACCAGAAGATCCCCAGCACAGACCCCTCATCCAACAAGACGCAGCAGATCATCGCCTCCATCCGGGCCATGAGCTTGCCGGGCAGCCCCATGGCCTCCCGCCACCACTACTCCCCCATCTATCTGTCCTGTGCCATGCTCTTGGCTGCCCTAAGCTGGCAGTACCTCAGCACCATCTCCAAGGCCACCGAGGAGTACGTGCAGGCTGGCGAGAACTGAGGGGCGGCGGGCGGGCGGGGGAGAGCTGGGCAGCGGAGGGGCAGCGGAGGCGGGAGGCTCCTCGTCCCCTGCCAGAGGGCATGGACGGGCACCAGGGTGCCGTGGGGCCTGGGACAGCGACAAGGACGGGTCCCCGGTGAGCTGCAGCCCAGGGTGATGGCGCAGTGTTGCTGGAGCCTGCCTCTCACCGCCCTTGCCATCCTCTTGGATGGCTGCAAACGCCAATCGGAGTCCTGCTGCTTGAGGTTGAATCGGTGTGCTTCACTTCTTCCCCTCTGGACCACAGGCCCAACTGCATCTTGTTTTGGTTTATATAGAAACTCAGTTGCCTCTCCTCTTGCTTGGCATTTGAGACACCTTTCCAGCTCAGAGCTGAGCAAAACCTTCTGGGTTTTGCCTCCATCCTCATCCCCGATGCCTCTGGTGGGTGCTTCCTGCTGGAAGGATGCTGCTTCGTCTGGGAGAGGAACATCCTTCCTCGCTCAGGGAACACAAGTACTGGCCACTTTCTGGCCCTCAGCCCAGGCTGGTTGATATCCTGGACACAGGCAGAGGCAACCTTCACCTTTCTGTTGTGCTGCAGGCAGCTCCTAGGCTTGAAACAAGCCCTTGACACGTTAAAGTTGGAGGTGGCGTGCAGTGTGCAGCGTGCTCCCAGCTGAAAGCCAGCTCCTGCAGCTCCATGCTCTAGCAGATGGTATGTGGCACTTGCAAAGCTTCTGTGTTTTAGCAGCTGGGGAGGTGGTTCAAAGGAGAAGGGAGCTGCTTGTGTGGCCCCGAGCTCATAACCCTGTGCCTGACTGCTGCAGGGTCTGGGCACTGCCCCACTCCAGCCCCAGACAAGGTGCCATGGCAGAGCAGCATCATGGCAGCAGTGCCTGGTGGTTCTGCAAAGCTGAGGAAGGAGGATTTGCACCATGCTGTCTTTCGTGGGGTGCTTCTGGGGGAGCCTGTGTGCACTGGCCACCCTGAAAAGCAGGGGTGATCCCTGCTGTGGGCTGGGAAAGCTTAAGCCACTGAGAGGTAGTGAGGGCAGCTTTCCCTAGCCCACATGAAAGCATCAAGGTCAGACTGATGTGCAAACTGGAAGAGCCTTCCACTGCTTATGAAACACATGAGGCTGGACTTCAAGACAAAGGAACACTTTAAAGGCAAGTCCTATTTCCCTGGAGTAGATTTTTCTTTCCCCTCAAATGCTGCTTTGCCTGTGTGAAAGGAAGGACAGGCCACATTCAGGTGCAGGGCAAAACTGTCTACCAGGTGCAGTTCAGTGGCCTTCAGAAGGCCAAGCCCACGTGGACAGACTTCTGCAGAAGGAGGATCCCTACTCCACAAGTACCAATGTAAATACTTTGAAGCTGTTGTTCAGAAGAAACTTGTGGTAGCTCCCTTTGTGCAGCTTCCTGTCTTGTGGAAATTAAAGTTTTCTTTGGGGAAAAGAAAAAAAACAACCCAAAAACAACAACAAAAATGTGTCTCATTGTCATGACTTGCTTTAGTTGTCACTTCTTGTACACCCTCAGCAAGCTCGCAGATGAACCCAAAGAGAGTGGTGCAGCTGATACACCTGAGGGATGGGATCTATCCAGGGGGACCTGGAGAAACTTGAGAAGTGTGAACCTCATGAGGCTCAACAAGGTGAAGTGTAAGGTCCTACACCTCTGTGGTGGTATCATACAAGCTGGAGGGTGAAGGCATTGAGAGCAACCCTGCAGAGAAGAAGGACTTTTGGGTGTACTGGTGGGTGAAAAGCTGGCCATGAGGCAGCAATGTGTGCTCACACCTGAAGCCAACCACATCCTGGGCTGCATCCAAAGCAGTGTGGCCAGCAGGTTGAGGGAGGGAGGGGACTCTGCTCCAGTGTGACCTCACCCCAGCGCTGTGTCCGGCTCTGGGGTCCTCAGCACAGGAAAGACACGGACCTGTTGGAGTGGGTCTAGAGGACGGAAGAATGGTCAGAGGGCTGGAACCCCTCTGCTGTGAGGACAGGCTGAGAGTTGGGGCTCAGCCTGGAGAATGGAATGGAATGGAATGGAATGGAATGGAATGGAATGGAATGGAATGGAATGGAATGGAATGGAATGGAATGGAATGGAATGGAATGGAATGGAATGGAATGGAATGGAATAGACCAGGTTGGAAAAGACCTTTGAGATCATCTACTCCAACCTATCACCCAACACCATCTCATCAACTAAACCACGGCACCAAGCACCCCAGCCAGTCTCTTCCTAAACACCTCCAGTGATGGTGACTCCACCACCTCCCTGGGCAGCACATTCCAATGGCCAATGACTCTATGACGGCCTTCTTCTAACATCCAGCCTAAACCTCCCCCCTGGCACAGCTTGAGACTGAAGGCTCCATAGAGACCTTGTGGCCTTTTCAGTACTTAAAGGGGGGCTATGAGAAAGATGAGGACAGACTTTTAGCAGGGCCTGTTGTGACAGCACAAGGGGTGGTGGTTTAAAACTAAAAGTGGTGAGATTCAGACTAGAGAGAGGGAAGAAATTACTTTGAGGGTGGTGAGACACTGGCCCAGGTTGCTCAGAGAGGTGGTAGATGCCCCATCCCTGGAAATACTGCAGATCAGGTTGGACAATGCTTTAAGCAACCTCATCGAGTTAAAGATGATGACCCTGCTTACTGCAGGGAAATTTGACTAGGTGATCTTAAAAGGTTGCTACCAACCCAACCCATTCTATAAAGGACAAAAGACAACCTTCTCCCGTCTGGTTTCCACTGGATTTCACCTCATGTTCTTGAAAACACCCATTAAGAATAAAACCAACCAAGCAACCAACCTAGGCTTTAGAAATGCAAGAAATGATGTTGTGTTCACTAAGCACCCTCAGGAGATCTGCTCTGAGTGCAGCTGGCTCTCCATCTGCTGAGCTCATGGAGAAAAATCACAGAATCAATAAGGTTGGAAAAGACCTCAAAGATCATCAAGTCCAACCTGTCACCCAACACCTCATGACTACTAAACCATGGCACCAAGTGCCACGTCCAATCCCCTCTTGAACACCTCCAGGGATGGTGACTCCACCACCTCCCTGGGCAGCACATTCCAATGGCCAATCCCTCTTTCTGGGAAGAACTTCTTCCTAACATCCAGCCTAAACCTCCCCTGGCACAGCTTGAGACTGTGTCCTCTTGTTCTGGTGCTGCTTGCTTGGGAGAAGAGACCAACCCCCACCTGGCTACAACCTCCCTTCAGGTAGTTGTAGAGAGCAAGAAGGTCAGAATCATAGAATCATAGAATCAATAAGGTTGGAAGAGACCTCAAAGATCATCAAGTCCAACCTGTCACCCAACACCTCATGACTATTAAACCATGGCACCAAGTGCCATGTCCAGTCCCCTCTTGAACACCTCCAGGGACGGTGACTCCACCACCTCCCTGGGCAGCACATTCCAATGGCCAACAACTCTCTCTGTGAAGAACTTTCTCCTCCTCACCTCGAGCCTGAACCTCCTGGCACAGCTTGAGTCTCTGTCCTCTTGTTCTGGTGCTGGTTGCCTGGGAGAAGAGACCAACCCCCACCTGGCTACAACCTCCCTTCAGGGAGTTGGAGAGAGCAAGAAGGTCTCCCCTGAGCCTCTTCTTCTCCAGGCTAAGCAACCCCAGCTCCCTCAGCCTCTCCTCACAGGGCTGTGCTCCAGACCCCTCCCCAGCTTTGTTGTTGCCCTTCTCTGGACACCTTCCAGCAACTCAACATCTTTCCTAAACTGAGATGCCCAGAACTGGACACAGGACTCAAGATGTGGCCTACCCAGTGCTGAGTACAGGGGAGAATGACCTCCCTGCTCCTGCTGGCCACACTGTTCCTGATGCAGGCCAGGATGCCATTGGCCTTCTTGGCCACCTGGGCACACTGCTGGCTCATGTTCAGCCTACTATCAACCAGTACAGCAAGGCAGAAAGGCACAGAAGAAGAGTTTGAGGTGGTTTGTAGTCAAGAAGACAAGACACTGGAGAAACCATTTATTGGCACAGCTGTTCCACTCACAGACACCATGGCTGTCTCACTGGTGGCCAGGGAAGCAGAGGTAAAAGGCTATTTTACAGTGCAAGGGAGAGCCTGCAGCACACACTCCAAGCTTGCAGCCTCAGTAATGTACTTTGTGCTCTAATTGGGGGGGAAGGGGGAGAAACAAAACAAAACCAAACAAAAAAAGCTCTTCCACTATATTAGTGTTGGTAAGTGACATGATTCCTCCCACACAGCTATTACACCTGCCCCTGGTAACAGACATGAGGGGTTTTATCTTCTCCCTTAGTGCCTGTGGCTCAAAAGAAAAGAAAATTAATAAAAGAGAAAGTGTGAGATACCTCCAAGCATCTGCATGAGCTCCCTGCAGCAGACCTTGGGGCCCATTCCTCATCTCTCTGTTCAGCACCTCCAGCCCCAAAGCACCACACTCCTTTGGGATGCAACACCCAGGACCCCGCTGCTGCTCACCCCAAACCGCGGGAGAAGTGGTTTGCTCTTTCCAGCATCCTCCTAGATGCTTATAGGACATCTGAGAATGGCTTGTGGAGCTCCAGGCAGGCCCTTCCCTAAGATCAACAACCCCAGGCTACAGCAGAATAAAAGCAAATGAACAGTTGAGGAACAACAAGTGGTTTTTAAAACAGCAGCCCAATGGATGGAGCAGAGGAAGTGATGCACAAAGGACTTGCTGCAGGCAGGAGAGCCTCAGTGCAGCTCCAGCCAGAGCCAGCCCCACACCAAGTCCATCAGTATTTTGTCATTAATAGGTCTAAGTTTAGCCAGTTCAAGGCACACACTAACACACCCTGCTTGGTTTGGGTGCTAACAGTCAGATCAACCCAGCCAAGGCTGCACAAATCACACCTGGCCACGGCCTCCCAGCGGGGTCCCCCTCCAAGTCTATTTCCAGCACAAAGCTACTGCTTCCTCCCCTCCCTAGTAACAGACCAGGCTGGAAGGAGTCCAGGCTAACCCGATACCACATGGCAAGAGGCCAGCAAGCTCTCCAGCAG
This sequence comes from Picus viridis, assembly GCA_033816785.1. NCBI lineage: Eukaryota > Metazoa > Chordata > Aves > Piciformes > Picidae > Picus > Picus viridis. The sequence goes on along the minus strand of CM066576.1, from coordinate 6,894,593 downwards.
TCCTTTGAGCAGGGAATGTTCCAGAGCAGAGGGCTTGCAGAGAGCAGGTCTACCCCCAGCTCCACCATACCATCAAAAAAAAAAAGACCCCAACATAAAACCAAACCAAACCAAACCAAAAAGCCCACCCAAAAGATAAAAAGCTTTAATAAAGTAACCTCAACTATAGTCTCTGAGAAGGGGGAGCTCTGCACCCAACCCACTATCTGTTAAAAGCATCAGGGGCTGAGGATTATGTGTGTTGTTCTCCAGGAGGTTACATCCTCTTCCAGTACTGCTCCGTCCTGGGCACTCCAGCCACCACCTCCGACTCGATGCCGCAGTGGTCCTCTCCTCGAAGGATCTTGAAGAAACCTGGGAGCACAGCAAGGACAAAACCAAGTCAACCTCACCACTGTGCCCAGCGCAGGGCAAGGGCTCCCTGCAGCAGCAGAAGCAGCAGCCTCTGGGGGGGTGCCTCACCATTGTCCCCCCAGTCGGTGTTCCAGGAGTTGGCGACCAGCCAGTAGGGAGTGTTGTTCTCCACCCCCAGCCCAGGATGCGGATGGCATGGCCTCCAACCTGCTCGCCTGACACGTGCTGGTACACCCCTGCAAGGCAACAGGCACACAGGTCAACAGCCAGCACCTCTCCTCCCACTTCAGAATCATAGCACTGTAACGGATAGAACAGGACAGAACTGAACCGAATAGAATAGAATAGAATAGAATAGAATAGAATAGAATAGAATAGAATAGAATAGAATAGAATAGAATAGAACCAAATAGAATAGAATAGAACCAAATAGAATAGAATAGAACCGAATAGAATAGAACCGAATAGAATAGAACAGAACCGAATAGAACAGAACCGAATAGAACAGAACCGAATAGAACAGAATAGAATAGAATAGAATAGAATAGAATAGAATAGAATAGAATAGAATAGAATAGAATAGAACCAAATAGAATAGAACCAAATAGAATAGAACCAAATAGAATAGAACAGAACAGAACAGAAATTAACCAGGTTGGAAAGACCTTTGAGATCATCTCAAGGATCATTGAGTTCCAACCCCCCTGCCATGGGCAGGGACACCTCACACTACAGCAGGTTGCTCACAGCCACATCCAGCCTGGCTGCAAAAACCTTCAGGCATGAGGCTTCCACCACCTCCCTGTTCCAGTCTCTCACCACCCTCATGGGGAAGCACCTCCTCCTAACATCCAATCTGAATCTACCCATTTCTAGTTTTGTTCCATCCCCCCAGTCCTATCACTCCCTGACACCCTCAAAAGTCCCTCCCCAGCTTTCTTGTAGCCCCCTTCAGATACTGGAAGGCCACAATAAGGTCTCCTGGGAGCTTTCTCTTCTCCAGACTGATCAGTCCCAACTCCCTCAGTCTGTCCTCATAAGAGAGGTGCTCCATGCCAGCTTGTGAAACATATGAGATCAAAGCCCAGAGACCAGCTGAGAAGATTTGTTTTGTTTGGTTGGTTGTTTTTTTGGGGGTGCTAAATGGAGGACAAGGAAGCTGTGAAGGGCCTGGAGAATAAATCTTATGAGGAACAACTGAGGGAGCTGGGGATGGTTAGTTTGGAGAAGAGGAGGCTGAGGGGAGACCTCATTGCTCTCTACAACTACCTGAAAGGATGTTGTGGAGAGGCTGGTGCTGGTCTCTTCTCACAGGTAATTAGTGACAGAACAAGAGGGAATGGCCTCAAGATACAACTGGTTAGGTTTAGACTGGACATTAGGGAAAATATTTCCCAGCCAGAGTGGTCAGGGATTGGAATGTGCTGCCCAGGGAGGTGGTGGAGTCACCAAGCCTGGATGTGTTTAAAGGTGGTTTGGATGTGGTCCTTGGGGTATGGTTTAGGGGTGAACCTTGTAGAGGAGGGTTCTGGGTTGGACTTGGTGATCCTGAGGCTCTTTTCCAACCTGAATGTTTCTGTGTGATTCTGTTAACCTGAGGTTTAGTGTGGATTTTGGAGGAAAGACTGATGTCAAGTGTCAGCTCAGCACACTGGATACCCAGAGACACTTGGAGAAGGTCCCATAGGTAGCACACCCCAAGAAGCTCAGAACAGGGAACTGGGATCCACACCATCTGCTAGGATTGCACCTCAAATCCTAGCTGTCAGTCTCAGCTGCAGTTCTGGGGGCTCCCCACTGGGCTTCCAACCCTGAACCATTCCCAAGCAACCTATTCCCCTTCCTACAAATCAAGGAGATGGTATCTGCCCATCTTCTTGCAATGCCAGATACTCAAGTGTGACCTTGAGATCTCCTTTCAGACTTGACTAGAGAGAGAGAAGGGCCACAAATGACAGACCCTAGGCATGAAGTAGGCAACAGGGCTCCCTACAGCCCCAGTGCTGCTGCTCACCAGACTTGTACATCAGGAAGTCCTCATAGACAATAAAGGCTCCTTCCACTGGGCCATTCTTGTAGATCTCAGCCATGATTTCCTTCTCACTGCGAGGGACACCATAGGATGTGATGCCTAGGGAGCAAAAAATCCCACCATTAGTACAGCCTTCTCAGGCCACAGGGGTCTTGGGACAGCTGGACAAAGTCTGCTCAGTGTGCCCCTGAATGAGGCCTGCTCCACTTCAAGGTTAAGTTCAAACCCAGCTGCTCCAGAGGCAGTCACACAGCCAGGCAGGAGAAGTGGGCTACAAGCATCCCCCTTCCTCAGGGAATGAGTCCTGTTCTGTACCCAAAGACCTGTTCCAGACAGCCTCCATGGGAAGTTTTCCTTCTGTATATCCTCATTTCCAGAACAACCCAAATTGCTCAAGGCCAAGACAAGTCTCCAAGCTGCAGCCAGGCTATCCTACGTATACGGATCTGGCTACCACCAAGGAGCAGCGAGAAGCTGCCTTTGACTCCCACAGGGCTCAGCACCAGGCTCTTCAACCCAGGCATGTGCCTTGTGAGGACTCAGATCAGTTCTCCCCACACCAGCTGAGATCTCAGCCAACACAACTGTGCATCTGCCAGGCTCACATTCGCCCCAGGACCACCCATCCCGAGGGCACAGAAGCCCACCACCAGAAAGCTGCTTGGAAAGAGAGAGGGAGGTCCAACCCTGCAAACCCCAGCCCCCTCCCCAGAGCTCTGGAGCTGCTGTGCATCATCAAGCAGCACTGCAGGCCACCTTCCTTACCGTAGTGCTTGTCCTCCTTGTAGGATGGGGAGTAGCCAGGCTCACAGTGCCGGCTGCACCTGGGGGTCTCCCTCCCTCCCCGCTGCAGGGGGCCGGGAGCCGTTGACGTGGTGCTCGCAAGGGGGATGGAGTAGGGACGGCAGCCTGGGGAGGACAGAGCAGCATGAACTGGGGGTCCAGAGGCAGGGGACAGGCTCTGCTCACTTGGACCCTGAGACAGGACAGGGGGTAATGGATAGAAACTACAGCACAGGAGATTCCACCTCAATGTGAGGAGGAACTTCACTGCGAGGGTCACAGAGCACTGGGACTGGCTGCTCAGAGGGGTTGTGGAGTCTCCTTCTCTGGAGACTTTCAAGCCCCATCTGGATGTGTTCCTGTGTGACCTGTGCTGGATTCTCTGGTCCTGCTCTGGCAGGGGGGTGGACTCATCTCTGGAGGTCCCTTCCAATCCTTAACATCCTGTGATCTGTGATCCTGTGAACTGGCTGTCCCTGAGCATCCCTGTCCCCAACAGCCATGCTGGGGAACACACCAGATGGCTTGAGAAAGTGCAAGACTTTTCTGACCCAGAAACCCTACATTTAGTCTTGAGGAGACTGAGAGGGATCTCATCAATGGCTATCAATATCTGAAGGGTAGGTGTCAAGCAGAGGGGGCCCAAGCTCTTTTTGGTGGTGTGCAGTAGTAAGACAAAGAACAATGGATACAAACTTGGACACAGAAGGTTTCACCTCAACATGAGGAGAGACTTCTTTACAGTGAGGGTGCCAGAGCCCTGGAGCAGGCTGCCCAGAGAGGTTGTGGAGTCTCCTTCTCTGGAGACTTTCAAAACCCACCTGGATGCATTCTGGGTGGACTACCCTAAGTGATGCTGCTTTGGCAGGGGGGTTGGACTTGATGATCTCTGGGGATCCCTTCCAACCTCTAATGTACTGCGACACTGTGATCTCTGGAGGTCCTTTCCAACCTCTACTGTACTCAGATACTTTTATCTCTGGAGGTCCCTTCCAACTCTAATGTACTGTGATACTGTGATCTCTGGAGGTCCCTTCCAGCCTCCAACATTCTATGAGCCTATGATTCTACAGCTTAGTGAGATGTGAGCAGTAGCAGGTCTGTCACCACCAGATGAGCAATCATCATGGAAACCCACAATGGAGCCCACTGTATGGAAACCCATCAGCAAGGAGTTTCCCTCTGAACCTGCTCCCTACCACCTCCCTCCTGACAGTGATTGACAAGATGGAGACATGAACCAACTCATGGCCATGCCAGGTAGAAGCAGAGGTTTCCAACATGGAATCATAGAATCATAGAATCAGTCAGGGTTGGAAGGGACCACAAGGATCATCTAGTTCCAACCCCTGCCATGGGCAGGGACACCCCACAGTAGATCAGGCTGGCCAGAGCCTCGTCCAGCCTGGCCTTAAACACCTCCAGGGACGGGGCCTCAAGGACCTCCCTGGATAACCCATTCCAGGGCTTCACCACTCTCATGGAAGTTGCTTTTTGAAGGGGAAACACATCAGGAAGACTCCCACCCTCATCCAAGTGTATGGAATTGGTCCAAAATCACCATCAACAACCACAAAAAAATCACAGTTTGATTCATTCTTGCTATGGAAGCAAGAACCTAGTGAGGTGGTTAAGTCGAGCTACTGTGCTGCCTTCCCAGATGGGTCTCCTGCCACTAGGTGCTGCTCAGGGACCATTGTCCAAAAGGGGGGACCAGAATCATAGAATTTTTGGGGTTGGAAGGGACCTTTAAAGGTCATCTGGTTCAGCCCCCAAAGATGGAGTCACCAGGAACAAGAGCAGCCAGCTGGGATAGCAGAGGAGAAGGAGCAGCCACATGGATGTAGAGCAGGAGAGAAGTACCTCAAAGAACAGGAACCTTCAATAGCAGAGATGCTCCTCTGCTTCACAAGGCTATCTGGCAGGACTTACCCACATGGGAATCATAGAGACCCCCAGACACAAGGCCCCTCTCTGTCCAGTATCTCCATGCACCAGAGGGGTAACCCCCATTGCACCTGGGGAAAGAAGCAGCAGTTCCAGGTTCAGCCTGATCACAGCCATCCCCTTTGGGGTGAGGAAGGGGGCAATGAAGCTAGCTTGGGATGGCTGAAGGCAAAGCTTTCAGCACACTGAACATTCTCAAGTTTGTCCCTGCCTTCTCCAGCCTTTTCTAGGCCTTGAGAAACCAAAGCCTGGGGCCAAGAAGGAGCTAAAAGCATCCATGCCTCCAAACCCCAAAGCAATGATGCCTCCTTACCAAGTCCCTGGTTGGCCCATGCTGCCAGGAGCAGCAGAAGCCACACAACTTGAAGACCCAACTCCATACCCTTCTCTCAACAACTGCAAAAGTCACAGGCAAAAGGTTTGTGCCTGGAAACCAAGGCTCTGGAGCCATTAAAAGATCCATCCTTTGACCTAGGCAGCTGCCAGCTCTGTATGGGAAAGCACTGTTATGTGCTCGCCCTCCCCCCACCAGCCATCATCACCCACTGCTACTGAGGGCTGGTTGTGGCCCAGAGAGACTTTCAGTCCATGCAGTCACCTTTATGTTCCCACCTAACCCCAACATTTACAGCACAAACCACTGGTCCAGCAGCCATCATCATCCACTGCTGCTGAGGGCTGGTTGTGGCCCAGAGACTTTCAGTCCATGCAGTCACTTTGATGTTCCCTCCTAACCCCAGCAGCTACAGCACAAGCCACAGGTAGGGCTTCCTGCTCACTAGGAAGATCAGGAAGCCAGGGCTGAAACAATCAGCACCTTCAGGCTGTGTCCTTGCTCCTCCCACCTTTGAAGAGCACAAGAACCAGGAGCAGCTCACCCCATGCCGCATTCGAAGCCGCAGCACGACAGCAAGTCCTCTGCAGAGACCTCCACGCTCACCTTGGCATTTGTGTGAACACAGATCCTGTCTGAAATCGCTTCTACAGCACCAAAAGCCTGTGGACAGCCCCCAAAACAAAAAACCATTAGAGCTGTCCATGGTAGAGAAAGCACACAACCTCCTGGCAACAGGCACGAGCAGGGCTGGGAGAAGCCCACTGAGAAGCTCAGATGCTGCAGGGTAATAGGATCACAGAATGCACTGGGCTGGAAGGGACCTTCAAAGGTCATCTTGTCCAACACCCCTGCAGTGAGCAGGGACATCCCCAATGAGATCAGGGTTCCATCAAGTTAGGCCTTGACTGCTCTCAGGGATGGGACCTCTGCCACATCTCTGGGCAATCTGTTTCAGTATTTCCCCACCCTCATTGTGAAGAGCTTCCTGCTGGTGTTCAACCTAACTCTACATTGCTCTTGCACAAGAAAACCTCTTCTTCCTCATTTTGGATATGTATTTCTCATGTGCCAAGCCCCAGGAGGAACACAAATCCTCGTGGTGGGTTTGGTGCTCAGGAGAAGCCTGCTCTCAACCTTTCTGGTTTAAAAGGATTGATTGATAACGAGCTGCAGCAGGCAGCACCTAACAATATGTCTTACAACTGCTACTCCAATATCATCATGCAAATAACAAATGTTAAGAAACTCCACCATCATTCAGCTGTCACCAGGAAGCTAAAGGGAAGCATTCTCAGATGCCACAGAAGCAGCAGAGGAGCCTCTGTGCTCCTTACCACCAGAGAGGCAATTTTGTTTGGACCAAGAACAGACTGGTGAGGGATCTCCCCATCCCTCCCCAGCTTGTGCAGATCAGTAGCAAACTCAGTGGTATGCTTTTTTCATCCAGGAAGCTCTCTATCAATGTGATCTTAAAGCCATCCATGTTCTTACCCAGCAAGAGCCACAAGAGCCCTGGTCTCTTATCTCACTGATGGTAGGACAGTTAGGCCACTGCGTCCGTGAGTCAAAGCTGTCAGGCAGCTCCATGTCTGCAGCAAAATCTACCCTGCAAGTGACAAGAGGGAAGCCCTGTTGCAGGAACACCACTGTGACAGGGCTGGGTGCACAGGACTCTCCTACCTCTTCTAAAGGCAACCTGAAAGATGAGGGCTCTTTGGTTTGCTTGCTTACTGAAGGAGAATAAATACTTGTGCAGGTCTCAGAGCAGATCAGCAGCTCCTCCAGTGTTTCAAGGAATACAAATTGCACAACTGGTCGAGTGTCTGGCAGGACAGATACTCCTCCCATGCATGCTTCTCTGCTTCAATGATCTCAAAGGTCTTTTCCAACCTGGTCTATTCCACTCTACTCCATTCTATTCCATTCCATGCAAGATGTCCACCAAGCTGCACCCAAGGGAATCTCACTCAGTCTCACCCACCCCAGATGCACCAGGAGCATCCACCCAAGCTTTTTACAGGGCTTTCATCTTCTCCCAGCACTCACCTCTCAGGCAGCTTGGGCCCACCCAGGAAGGTGCCACAGAGCTTCTTCACATAGCTCATGTCAGTGTTGAGGAAGTTGTGTCCTGCCTGGGAAGAAACACAGAGAAATGGGACATGACTCTTCACAACCACCCAGTGCAGTGCTGGGCCCAGCCTGGTGCTCCAGATCACCTTCAAACCAACCAGTGCCTAACACTTGCTATAAAACTCAGAATCACTGCATCATGACCAGTAAGACCAACCCTAGGCTTTGGGCACAGCAGCCCAGTCAAGGAAGGTTTGGCCAAGGTGATCAAGGCGGCTTGACTTTCGCTGCTTGTTTCTAGCCTCCTGGTTTCCTCCTCTTAGCATTGCTCCTACTCAATAAATTCATTAATGCTTGGCTCCAAAGGGGAGAGGCTCCACAGTTACAGCCACCACAGGCATCCCTGACAATAACAACTCCTCACTGGAGAAGTCAACTGAGACCAAGGCTGCTGTCATGGGTTAGGGTCTCCAACCAGGACAGTTGGCTTGATGCAGTACCCATGGTGAAACTCACAAGGCTCAGCTGCCGAGTCCTACAAGGAGACTGCTGAGTAATGCATTCCCCCACACACCAGAAAAAACCCAACACCCAAACCAAGGCAGTACTCACCTTCCAGGTGGTGTTGAGCTTGTTTATGTGGTTGACTAAGTCACTGGAGAGAGGAGGGAAGTAAGGAATGCTGCGAGCGTTGGCAAAGGCCACCAGGATGCACAGGAGGGACACGGACGGCCACATCTTGGCTACAGAGCAGGACACTCCACCTGCAGTCAGATTGGGACATAACTGAAAACCTTCCCAAGGAGGGCTCAGACTGCAAGAAAGGGCTTGCCAGAAGAACTGTCTCAGCAGCACGTGGCAGGACAGAAACATGGGGCTGCACAATGTCCCTCCCGATCCAGCTTTGCTCCAGAGGTCAGGAGAGACACAGGAGCAGACTAATGACCCTGTCCTGCAGCTCAGAAGAAACTAGGTGAGGCAACCCTGTTTGCTGAGCACTGAAGGATTAGTAGCAGCAGGAAGACATCTTCTGAAGCAGATCCAAGGGATTTGGAGGGTATTACAAGCTGTGTTTACTTCCACAAAAATCAAGAATAAGGTCTAGGAGAAGGACTGAGTGACAGCCAGCCTGCATGGCAAACTGCAGCCCTGGGGACTTCCTAGCCCCTGCCCCACTGCAGTGCTCCTTCCCTGGAAGGGGTCACTCCAAACCACATTTCTGGACTTTATGGCCTTGTTTTGGCCAGCCAGGGACTCTGACCAGGGTCACACTACCCACACAGAGGTGGGTCTGCACGCAGCAAAGCTGCTGTGCTCCCTTCCCACTGGGGCTTTTCACGACGCAGGCTGGGGAAGCCACATTCCTTGGCATGGGGCACCAGGAAACTCCCAGTTCAGGGGTCAGAGATGCAGGGGAAATCACAGAATGGTAGGGTGGAAAGAGACCTCTGGATGTCACCTAGTGCAACCCCTCTACTAAGGCAGGGTCACCTAAAGCAGGTTGCACAGGATCACGTCCAGGCAGGTTTGGAATCACTCCAGAGGGGATTCTGCAACTTCTCTGGGCAGCCTGTTCCAGTGCTCTGTCACCCCTGAAATCCAGGGGTACAGCAAGAACGGACCACAGCTTCCCACGAAGGAGCACAAGCACCATCCAGCATGACTCTGTGGTTCTCCTGCCTCCTTTAACCTGATTCACATTAAATTGCCCCACTCCAGCTTAACTCCCTACACCAGCAGCCACTGCCTGCTACACATTCCCTGACTCAGACACCCAGCCAGACCATGAGCTGCTTGATCTCTACAAACATAGAATGGTTTGGCCTTCGAGATCACCTGCTTCCAACCTCACCCTGGCTGGGCACAGACACCTTCCACTAGACCAGGCTGCTCAAAGCCCCATCCAACCTGACCTTCGACACTTCCAGGGCTCTTTTTCCACCATATCTATAGCCACTCTGATGAGCTCCAAGCTTGGTGAGCAACCCAAGACCTCAAACACTCCACAGGAGCCTGAAGAGCAGATATTTAGACCTTAATTCCTAGACACCCCAGCAATCATCTGAACATATAATCACCTTTGCGAGCCTGGGCTTAAACCCTTCTGGACAAATACACCCGAGCTGGGCACGCAGCTCTTGCCAGCAGCTCTCTGGTCCCATGGCAGCAGAGCAGGGGATGGAGAGATCCACACAGGTTTCCATACAGGCTGCTGCCACCCACACACAGCCAAGTTTAGCCTTTCCAGAGAAGAAAACCCAGCAGGAGTGTCCTACTTTCTGCCAGCAACAAGCCCAGGCGGCTGCAGCTAACTGTATAAAAAGGTTTGAGTTTGGGTTTTTTCCCCTTCCCTCTCCTCCTTCCACCGTTTACTTATTTTTCTTCCCACACTGCACTCTCAGCAGGCTGCTTGGACCAACAGCTTGTTGAGGTTCAGTAGCACTCAAGTTCTCCTACCCCTAAAGCTCACCGCTTTGAATCAGTCAGGGTATGAAGGGACCACAAGGATCAGCTAGTTCCAACCCCCTCCCATGGGCAGAGACACCCCACACTAGATCAGGCTGGCCAGAGCCTCATCCAGCCTGCTCTTAAACACCTCCAGGGATGGGGCCTCAACCACCTCCCTGGACAACCCATTCCAGGGCTTCACCACTCTCATGCTGAAGAACTTCCTCCTCACCTCCAGCCTGAATCTCCCCACTTCCGGATTCATTCCATTCCCCCTAGTCCTATCACTACCTGATATCCTGAGAAGTCCCTCCCCAGCTTTCTTGTAGCCCCCTTCAGATTCTGGAAGGCCACAATGAGGTCACCTCGAGCCTTCTCTTCTCCAGACTGAACAGCCCCAACTCCTTCAGTCTGTCCTCATAGGAGAGGAGCTCCAGCCCTCTGCTCATCCTCGTGGCCCTTCTCTGGACACCTTCCAGCACCTCCACATCCCTCTTGGAATAGGGGCTCCAGAACTGGAGGCAGTACTCCAGGTGGGGTCTCACCAGGGCTGAGTAGAGGGGGAGAATCCCCTCCCTTGACCTGCTGGCCACACTTTTCCTGATGCAGCCCAGGATCTGATTGGCTTTCCGGGCTGCAAGCGCACATTGAGAGCTCCTGTTGAGCTTCTCCTCCACCAGCACCCCCAAGTCCCTCTCCTCAGGGCTGCTCTCCAGCCAGTCACTGCCCAGCCTGGATTTGTGCATGGGATTGTCTCCACCCAGATGCAGGACCCTGCCCTTGGTCTTGTTGAACCTCATGAGGTTGGCTTGTGCCCTTTTGAAAAGGCTTCATATGTATTTGCTTGCTTAGTGGTTTCTCACTCTCCAAGGAGCTACTGGAGAGAACCAGGTAGAGGGCTATGAAGATGAATTGGGGACTGGAACATCCCTCTTATGAAGAAAGGCTGTGAGACCTGGGATTGTTTAGCCTGGAGAAGAGAAGGCTGAGAGGGGATCTTATCAATGCCTATCGATATCTAAAGGAGAGGGGTGAGGAGGACGGAACCAGGCTCTTGTTAGTGGTGCCCAGAGATACAGCAAGGGGCAATGGGCACAAACCAGAATGCAGGAGGTTCCATGTGAACACAAGGAGAGTAATGCAAGACTGGGACAGGCTGCCCAGAGAGGTTGTGAAGTCTCCATACCCTCCTGGGCAAGATCCTGTGCAACCTGCTCTAGGTGAACCTGCTTAGCAGGGGGACTGGACTAGATAATCTTCAGAGGGTCCCTTCCAAACCTTACCATGCTGAGATTCTGTCACTCTTGCAGACACTCAGTGGCACTGCTGGTGTCTCCACCATGCCTGCACAGGAGGTTATGCCCAGAAAAACCAATACACATTTCTACTGGGCCTTTTGCTATGTAGCCCCTCAACAGGACCATAGGAAGCCTGCAGGTGAGCAGCCTGAGCTGAAGCACCTTTTCTAACCAAAAATATCTTACAAACACTCCACACCACCAAACCAAACCCCTAAATCCTCAGTACCTCCTGTGCTTGACATTGTAGTCTTGTAGCACAGAAGGGAGACAGTTCTGAGGCCAGAAGCCACGCTTTCATTCTCAGCATTGGATGCTTCCAAGTTTGCTGACACACTGAAACTCCCCCAGCAAACCCTCCTGCATTGGAACAGTGCCTTGCACCAAGCTCCTGGTGCATGGACACAGGAGATCTCACAGCCTCAGGTTCCCAGACCACACTGGCTGCAGACTGCAAGCTGCAGGCAACTTGAGACCAAGCTGGAAACAGATACCAGGCAGTTTCTCCTCTGACAGCCTCTTGCCTTTTAAGCTCTGCTGCATTACATCCGTCCCACAAGGTGGCTGACAGCCAGCACACCCAGCAGCAGCAGAGAGACGTTGCCCAGTGCAACCCAGAGAGCTTGGAGCCAGCTGGTTGCTCCAGCAAACAAACCCCTTGGCAAGCCTCCTATGGGCATGTAACCTCCCTGCAGCCCATGAGAGAGCTGGGGTTGTTCAGCCTGGAGAAGGTTCCAGGGAGATCTTATTGCAGCCTTCCAGTGCTTAAAAGGGGCCTGTAAGAAAAGATGGGGACAGGCTTTTTAGCAGGGCCTGTTGTGACAGGAAAAGGGGTGAGGGATCTAAACTTAAAAGAGGAGAGACACAAGACTAGAAAAAAGACATTGCTTGTGCTGAGGGTGAGGAAACACTGGCACAGGTTGCCCAGAGAGGTGGCAGAAGCCCCATTCCTGAAAATATTAAAAGACAGGCTGGATGGGGCTTTGAGCAACCTGATCTAGCTGGAGATGTCCCTGCTGACTGCAGAGAGCTTTTGAGGTGTCTTGCAACCCAAACCACTCTATGATGCTGTGAAGTTTCCTATGGGCTTGAAGTTTCAGGAGGGAAGCTGAAACTTTGTGGACAGCAGAGAGCATCCCAAGAGCTGGGTGGAGAAAGAAGGGGTGGCCCTCCACCTCACGCAATTGCTTCCTCCCTGCCCACCCCATGATTTCAGCAAGCCCTCTGTGCACAGCAAATCTAGAGAGAGAGAGAGCACAGGCATGAGACTCTCAAGATAAATTTCCACCCACATGAAGTCACAGGGCAGCAAGAGCAGCAACAGAGCCAGTAAGAAGAGGCTGCTGACGCTTCCCGTGCTGGTGTTATCGTGCACCAGCTTCCCCCAGCACTGCTATCTCCTCCGCACAGGCCTCCCTCCCCCTCAACCCCCACGCCTGTTTTAAATGCCACCCAAAAAAACCCCAGCACCAAAACCCACAGAACAGCTGCTGCACCTGGGAGATATCTGCCCCTCCCTCTGCATGGTGCACAGGCCAGAGAAGTTCCTCCAGCAAGCCCAGCAGATCCCTTCCTTGTGCACCCTCCATGTCCCTGGATGTACCTCGCAGCTTCAGGAGGACCCTGGCAAAAGCTGTCCTCACAGGTCACATCCCACCACAGCTTAGTAGCTTGAAAACCCAAGCAAAGCTCAGCTGTTGAACTTCTTAAGACAGAGCAGCTTCACCCTAGCAAACTCTCCAGGTAGCACGAGGATGTTTAGGGCTTGCAAAGAGTCCCCCAAGCTGCTCCACTTCCTTTGCAGACCTGGAAGCAGAGAATGAGGCCCCCCTCCTTGCTTTGTGATCTGAATGATCTGATCAGGCAACTTCTTGAATGAAGAGCAAGAAGGCTGGCCAGCCTGATCCAGTGTGAGGTGGCCCTGCCCATGGCAGGGGGTTGGAACTAGACGATCCTTGTGGTCCCTTCCAACCCTGACTGATACTATGATAAAACTCCAGGAAGCTGCTACCCACCAGCATGCCTGACCCTGGGCAGGACTCCCAAACTTCAGCCAGCTGGTCGCTTAAAAGAGGGCATTTGGGCCACCCGAGTGCAGCCCCTGTCAGCTAGTGAGGAGGAAGCACCGAGGCTGAAGGCTCTCCTACAGGAGCTGCTCTGAGCAGAGCAGCTGCCGCTCCGGAGCGAGATGGCTGCAGCTGACGCTGCACCACCCACCCGCAGTCCCTCTGCACCGAGAGATGGGGAGGAGGGAAGGTGGTGACATCACCCAGATGCCTTCTCCATCCATCCTGAGCAGCAAATCTTGGAGGCAGAGGCAGTTGCCCGCCTGCTTTCTCAGGGGCAGAGCTCCCACTTGCTGTACCACATTGTGTCACAGATCAGCCAGGTCTGGAAGCAGCAGCCCAGGGAGTGGCACAGTGCCCCAGGAGCAAACCCCTCTGCAGCTCACCACTGCAGAGTCCCGCCACAAAGGTCTTCTCTTTATCACCCAGAAAGCAAAGCTCATAAATCCCTTTTACCTGGGCATTTCTCAGCAGCAGTCAATAAAACCCTCCGAACAGGCTATTCAAAGCCCAGCTCACATGACTCGGTTTCAGTAGGTCATGAGATAAGTCACAGCCCTCAGGCACCTCTCAGCTCCTCACTGTCTGGACCAAACCCCTCCAGGCACAGACAGAGGCACTCACACACCCTTCTGCAAGGGATTAAGGAAGATAAAAACTGTCCCAACCTCACAGCTGTAACCCTCCCAACCCCTCCAGAGTCAGAGCTACTCAGCAAAAGCCCAAGTCATGTGTCCTCCTCCTGCAAGCTGCCCTTTCCCCAAGCTGAGCTTTGTCCTTTGTTCCAGCTGCCAGTTGGTGACTTTAAACCACAACAAAGCAAGCCTATGAACAATCCAATCCGGTTTAGCTTGCTGCAACACCAGGTTAGCCTGGTGGCCCCAAGCTCATGGTCTGGTGACTCCATTACAGCCACTATCAGAGCTTGATTTTGTTGGCCTTTTTAGAAAAGGAAAAGAAAAAAGAAGCATGAGGCACCTCATTTCTCCATTCCATCCCAGGAAAGCCAAATTATCAGCACAGAGTAGAATCATGGAATTGTTCGGGTGGGAAGGGATCTCAAGGATCATCCAGTTCCAACCCCCCTGCCATGGGCAGGGACACCTCACACTACAGCAGGTTGCTCACAGCCACATCCAGCCTGGCCTTAAAACCCTCCAGGGATGAGGCTTCCACCACCTCCCTGGGCAACCTGTGCCAGTGTCTCACCACCCTCATGGGGAAGAATTTCTTCCTAACATCCAATCTGAATCTACCCATTTCTAGTTTGGATCCATTCCCTCTGGTCCTATCATTACCTGACACCCTAAAAGTCCCTCCCCAACCTTCTTGTAGCCCCCTTCAGATACTGGAAGGACACAATAAGGTCTCCTTGGCACCTTCTCTTCTCCAGACTGAGCAGACACCTGGCAAAACAAACAGATCCTGAGACAAGCTGCACAGCTCACCTCTCCAGCTTGACTCCACCACAAGCACAAGATTCCTCCCCAGTGGGGCTGCACTGATTTTTATCTTTTGTTTTTCCTCTTCTGCTTACAAACCACTCCACAAACCGCAGCCTTGCACAAGACCCCAGCAGCTACCCTGCGCTACCCAAATCCCTCACCTTCCACTTTGCGACCTGGAGGTCATAAACACCAGAAGGAAAGGGATCTTTGCTGCATCCTGCCCGCAGCACGACCCTGGCAGCGAGCTACTGGGGACAAGAGGTGTATCACAGACGGGACGGACAGATCCAGCACCATCTCCCAGCCAAGCCTGGCCGCACATCACGGGATGTTCCCAGAAGCGCTTGAAGCCGGTGCCAAACCGACCTCCCCAGCGTCAGCTGACAGCGGGGACGGGGCGCCGGGGGGTTTGGCTTTTGCCATATTGATTATGAAAACAAGGCTTCCTCTCTCCTTCCCTGCCACTTACAGGAAGGTGGCCGCCTTATGGAGGCTTAATGGCATTTTTTC
The DNA here is from genome assembly GCA_033816785.1 of Picus viridis. Taxonomy (NCBI): domain Eukaryota; kingdom Metazoa; phylum Chordata; class Aves; order Piciformes; family Picidae; genus Picus; species Picus viridis. Next base: position 6,879,300 of record CM066576.1, on the reverse strand, counting down.
CTGCACCAAACCTCACCCCCAGAGCCGCGGGGCATCCCTCCTGGAGGCAAAAATACCCCAAAATATAGCTGGGAAACATGGCAAATGCTGCGGCTGATGCTGCGGGTCCAACAGGGTGTTTCGCAGCCCCCCGTGGGCTCCGGGCTGGGGTTCCCCCGCCCCCAGCTTTCCCACCCCAGCAGCAGATGTCCCATCGCTACCCTCCCCACGCACGTCCCCCTCCCACGCTCCCCGTGGGCGCGCAGCGCGGCACCCCCCTCCCCTCTCCGCCCTTACCTGCCCCCCGCTGCAGCGCCCGCACCCGCGGCCCGCTCCGCTCCTTATGCCCACGAAGCCCGTCCCGGCCCGCCCACCCCCGCCGGGACTCACCGCCCCGCACAGCCCCGGACGGCCCTGGCCAGCCCCGCTCTCCGTCGGTGGCCGCGGAAGGGGCAGCTCCCGGCGGCTGAGTCATTCCCGGCCCGGCCCGCCCCCGGCGTGACTGCATCCTGCCGGCTCCCCGCCTCCGGTCCGCCTGCTTCCCTCCTGCTTCTCTCCTGCTTCCCCTCCTGCTTCCCTCCTGCTTCCCCGTTGCTTTCCCGCTGCAGCCGGCTCCCGTCCGACCTCACGCCCGCCTGCATCCCTCCTGCATCCCACCTGCATCCTAATTCCATCCCACCTCATCTCACTTCCATTCCACTTCCATCTCATCTCCCCATATCTCTTCTACATCCCTCCTGCATCCCTTTGCCAGCCTGCCTCCATTCCATCAAGTGGTCTCTCAATTCCACTCTCATCTAACCTGCTTTTCTCTGCCATTCTGCCTTGATCCCTCCTGCATCCTGTCTCCATTTTGCCTCCATCTCACCTGCATCCCTACTCCATCCTGACATCTTTCCTCCTCTAACCATTCTTCATCCTGCCTGCTCCTCTCCTGTATCCAGTCTCCATCCGCTGCCCATCCCACCACCACTCCACCAGTGTCCTTTGACATTTCCATCTGGAAGTACAACAAGTTTTTGCTGTTGCTGTGTTAACGTGGACCTGTTGGAGTGGATCCAGAGGAGGCCACAAAAATGATCAGAGGGCTGGAACACCTCTGCTGTGAGGACAGCCTGAGAGAGTTGGGGTTGTTCATCCTGGACAAGAGAAGGCTTTGGGGAGACCTTGTTGCAGCCTTTCAGTATGTAAAAGGGGCCCTGTAAGAAAGAAAGAGACAACCTTTTTTACCAGGCCTTGTTGTGATGGGACAGGGGTGATGGTTTAAACTGAAAGAGGGGAGATTCAGACCAGGCATAAGAAAGTAACTGTTCACACTGAGGGGGAAGTTTAGGCTGGAGGAGAGGAGAAAGTTCTTCACTGAGAGTTGTTAGCCATTGGAATGGGCTGCCCAGGGAGGTGGTGGAGTCACCATCCCTGGAGGTGTTCAAGAGGGGATTGGACGTGGCACTTGAAGCCATGGTCTATCAGTCATGAGATGTTGGGTGACAGGTTGGACTTCATGATCTTTGAGGTCTTTTCCAACCTTATTGATTCTGTGATGGTGATACACTGGCATAGGTTGCCCAGAGAAGTGATAGAAGCCCCATCCCTGGAATCATTCCAGGCCAGATTGAATGAGGCTCTGAGCAACCTGATGTGGTGGAAACTGTCCTTGCTCACTGCAGGCTGCTTGGATTAGTTGTCCTTTTAGGGTCTCTTTTTATGAATCTGTGGTTCTGGCTGATTTTCAGAAGCATGAGCAGCAACACAAAGGTCATCTCGAAAGCCAGTTTCCAAGCCCTGTTCTAAAGCACAATGATGCTGAAGCTTCTCTTTAATGAGAAAGACCATCCATTTTTTTTTTCCCTTTGCTGGGAATAAAATAGGTTCAGCACCACCCTCAGAAATGGACAGACCACTTGGAATAGGAAATAAGAACTCTACAGAAGTCTGTTGACATCCAGCAGCCGGTGTGGAAAACCCAAAGTGACAGAGGGAATCTCCTAGGACTTGTTTTAATCACTGAAAAGGGGAACTCTGAGACCTCCTTAGCAGGAACAGAGAGCAGGAGGGATGGTCCATGGTGCTGCATGGATGGAGCAGCAGGGCTGGTCTGCAAAAGCCAGAGCGATGCAGTGCTACTGGCCAGCTTCTCAAGACATTCAGGAAGCTTCCCGTGCCTTGTAGGAGCTTAGGCTTTATGGCAGGACACAAGCAAATGCCAGGCAGGATGGAATAAAAGTAGGTGATTCATCCTCATTTCTTCTCAGCTTCATCTGTGGTGCCTGGGCAAGGCTTCTCCAAACTCTTCAGTCACTCTTCAGTCAAGGTAACAAATGCATCCCTCGGCAGCTGGTGGGATCCCTCTCTCTCTGTTGGGTTTTTATGAGCATTGGGCCTCACAGACATATTTTTGACACACATTTTAGTACTGACATTCTGGGGGAGGTTTGTTGTATACTGTAAGTAGAAACTCATGGAATGTTTTGAGTTGGAAGGGACCTTTCAAGGTCACCTACTTCAAGCACCCTGCACTGCAGTAGGGACATCTTCAACTAGATCAGCTTGCTCAGAGCCTCATCCAACCTGTCCTGGAATATGCCCAGGGATGGGGCTTCTGCCACCTCTCTGGGCAACCTGTGACAGTGTTGTACCAGTCTCAGTGACAAAAAAAAAATAATCTTTTTTTATCTAGTCTAAATCTTCCCTCTTTTAGTTTAAAACCATCACTCCTTGTCCTTTGGCAACAGACCTTGCTGAAAGATTAGTATCATAGAATCAGTCAGGGTTGGAAGGGACCACAAGGATCAGCTAGTTCCAACCCCCTGCCATGGGCAGGAACACCCCACACTAGATCAGGCTGGCCAGAGCCTCATCCAGCCTGGGCTTAAGCACCTCCAGGGATGGGGCCTCAAGCACCTCCCTGGATAACCCATTCCAGGGCTTCACCACTCTCATGGGGAAGAACTTCCTCCTCACGTCCAGCCTGAATCTCCCCACCTCCAGCTTCATTCCATTCCCCCTAGTCCTGTCACTACCTGAGATCCTAATTGTCCCCACCTTTCTTATTGGCCCCTTTAAGTACTGAAAGACCACAGTAAGGTCTCCTTGGAGCCTCCCCATCTCCAAGCTGAATCACAGAATCACCAAGGCTGGTAAAGACCTCAAAGATCATCAAGTCCAACCTGTCACCACAGACCTCATGACTAAACCATGGCACCAAGTGCCACGTCCAATCCCCTCTTGAACACCTCCGGGGACAGTGACTCCACCACCTCCCTGGGCAGCACATTCAAATGGCTAACAACTCTCTCTGGGAAGAACTTTCTCCTCACCTCCAGCCTAAACCTCCCCTGGTGCAGCTTGAGACTGTGTCCTCTTGTTCTGGTGCTGGTTGCCTGGGAGAAGGGACCAACCCCCACCTGGCTACGACCTCCCTTCAGGTAGTTGTAGACAGTAAGAAGGTCTCCTCAGAGCCTCCTCTTCTCAGGCTAAACAATCCAGCTCCCTCAGCCTCTCCAAGCAAAACCCATCAGGCATTCATCTAAGCAAGCCATGCTGACAGCTTCTAGAGCTGACAGAGAGAGACAGGCTGGGGGTGGGGGGAACTGATTCCTACCACATAAACACATCCAGGCTTGGTGACTCCACCACCTCCCTGGGCAGCCCGTTCCAATGGCTAACAACTCTCTCAGTGAAGAACAACCCCAACTCTCTCAGCCCATCCTCATAGGAGAAGTCTTCCAGCTTTCTGATAATTTTTGTGGCCTCCTCTGGACCCACCCCAACATGTCCATGTGGTTTTTCTTGTTTGCTGTGGTGAGGACCCCAGAACTGGACACAGCACTGCAGGTGGACTCTCACCAGAGGGGAGCAAGTGGGGCAGAATCACCTCCCTGAGAAGTCAGTGTGGGTTTTTTTTTGGTTGGTTGGTTGGCTTGGCTTGGGATGGGTTTTTTTGGGTTATTTTTTGCTCTTACTGCCATTTATATCCAATCATTTTGTGGCCACATTTGTATTTTCAAGATGAGTTTCGATTTGGAAGACTTGAAACTAAAATAATCAGAATATAATAGCATTTAATCCACTGACTCCCAGCATTTCTTCAGGAATGCAGGAGGTGGTGTTGCTGTCTTCCAGTGCACTTCTGCTCCAGCACACGGTGTGCAAAGACCCTTGGACCGTTGTCTACCTTCACATATAATATTTAACCAGTGGAGATGAAAGCTCCCTGATGTTTTCAGGTGTGCTTTGGCAATTAAAATCATAATTTAAGAAGGGAAATAAATCACTTGTGAGCCTTCTGACCTCCATCTGACTCGCACAGGATTCCTCTGCTCTGCTCATTCCTCTGTGAGTTTTCTGTCTTGCCTGTGAGGTTCTGTTGACACAAAGCACAGGCAGATGAGCCTGGGTTTTGCCCTGCCCTTTGCACAATGTGGCTCAGAGGTCCTTGGTGCCTCCAGCCACGTCAGAATATTGTGTGATGCCAGGGAGCTGCAGAGAAGACATCACAAAGTTTATTTTCCTCCATAACTTGCTGAAGTTACCTCTTTATTCCCAATTCTTCCCTACTTCCAAACAGGTTTTTGCCTGGAAGTTGCATGTTAGTGATTTTTAAGCTGTGCAGTCCTATGCAAGACCTTTCAGTTGGTTCTGGGGAAGCATGGAGCCTGTCCTTTGGGTTATACCCATATCCTCTGCTGGTTTTCCACCTGGGTTTATTTTTTCTGCAGCTGCTCTGCAGCTTTGCCATGGGTGAACTAAATGGGTGAACTAAAACTGTGCACAGTATGCTGCTGGTCTTCCTGCCCTCCATGGGGAAATGAAGTTGCCATCCCCTTCTCAGTTTCCTTGGGCTAGGAATGTGTCAGTTTGTCATAGAATGACTTGGGCTGAAAGGGACCTTTAAAGATCATCTTATTCCAACCTCTGCAGTGAGAGAGACATCTTCAACTAGGTCAGGTGGTTCAGAGCCCCATCCAGCCTTGACTTGAACACCTCCAATGATGGGACATCCACAACTTCTCTTGTGGATTCTGTTTGTGTTTCACCACCCTCACAGGGCAGAATTTCTTTCTTATATCTAGTTTAAATCTACTATCTTCATCACCCCTTGTCCTGTCACTAAATGCCCATATAAGTAGTCCCTCTCCAGCTTCCCTGTCAGCCCCCTTTAGGTACTGCGAGGCCACAATAAAGTCTCCCCAGAGCCTTCTCTTCTTCAGGCTGAACAAGCCCAACGCTCTCAGCCTGTCCTCACAGCAGAGGTTTTGCAGCCTTTGGATCAATTCTGTGGCCTCCTCTGAACCTGCTCAGCAAGGCCAAGTACCAGGTCCTGCACTAGGGTCATAAGAAGCCCATATAATGATGCAGGCCTGGAAAGCTGCCCACTGTACAAGGACCTAGGGGTGTTATTTGACACTATGTCTTAGATGAGCCAGCAGTGTGACCAGGTGGCAAAGAAGGCCACTGTCCTGCCTTGTGTCAGAAATAGTGTGGCCAGCAGGATTAGGGAAGTGATCCTGGCCATGCAGTTGGCACTGGTGAGGCTGCACTTCAAATACTGGGTTCATTTTTGGGCCCCTCACTACAGGAAAGACATTGACATCCTGGAATGTGTCCAGAGAAGGGCAGAAAGTTGGTGAAGGGTCTAGAGCACAAGTCTTAGAATCATAGAATCATAGAATCATAGAATCAGTCAGGGTTGGAAGGGACCACAAGGATCAGCTAGTTCCAACCCCCCTGCCATGGGCAGGGACACCCCACACTAGATCAGGCTGGCCAGAGCCTCGTCCAGCCTGGTCTTAAACACCTCCAGGGACGGGGCCTCAACCACCTCCCTGGATAACCCATTCCAGGGCTCTCTTGTGAAGAGAGGCTGAGGGAACTGGGGTTGTTTAGCCTGGAGAAGAGGAGAATGAGGGGAGACCTTCTCTCTCTCTCCAACTACATCAAAGGAGGTTGTCGCAAGGTAGAGGTTGGTCTGCTTGCCCAAGTGACAAGAAATATGATAAGAGGAAATTACCCCAGGTTGTACCAGGGAAGATTTAGGTTGGATGCTGGGGAAAAATTTCTCCATGGAAAGGAATGTCAAGCCCTGGAACAGGCTGCCCAGGAACTGGTGGAGTCCCAACCCCTGGAGGGGTTTAAAAGATCTGTAGATGTGGTGCTGAGGAACATGGTTTAGAAGTGACCTGGCAGGACTGGGTTACAGCTTACTGTGTCCAGTTCTGGACCCCTCAGTTTAGGAAAGATGATGAGTTGCTGGAAGGTGTCCAGAGAAGGGCAACAAAGCTGGGGAGGGCTTTGGAGCACAGCCCTGTGAGGAGAGGCTGAGGGAGCTGGGGTTGCTTAGCCTGGAGAAGAGGAGGCTCAGGGGTGACCTTCTTGCTGTCTACACCTACCAGGTAGGGGTTGGTCTCTTCTCCCAAGCAAGCAGCACCAAAAGAAGAGGACACAGTCTCAAGCTGCACTAGGGGAGGTTTAGGCTGGATGTTAGGAAGAAGTTCTTCACAGCAAGAGAGATTGGCCATTGGAATGTGCTGCCCAGGGAGGTGGTGGAGTCACCATCCCTGGAGATGTTTAAGAAGAGACTGGATGAGACACTTGGTGCCATGGTTTAGTTGATTAGATGGTGTTGGTTGATAGGTTGGACTTGATGATCTCTGAGGTCTCTTCCAACCTGGTTAATTCTAATTCTAATTCTAATTCTAATTCTAATTCTAATTCTAATTCTAATTCTAATTCTAATTCTAATTCTAATTCTAATTCTCATTCTATTTCTGTTTCTATTCCTATTTCTGTTTCTATTTCTAACAACTGGGCTCAATGATCTTAAAGATCTCTTCCAATCAAAATGTTTCTGTGATTCTATGGCTTAAAAAAAGGAAAAAAAATCACTGAAGCTTGTCTTGCATCAACTGTTGCCTAATTCTACTGGATAGACCAGTGGCAGCTGGGGCTTTGTTGACCAGACTTTTTGACCCAGACAGAAAATGAGCTTTGCTGCCTGCTTTGAGCAAGAAGCTGTCTAGAGTACCCCAATTGCTAGTCAGGTGAGGGGGCTGCATGCTCCTGTTGTTGATAGGAGACAAGTAAATTGCCCCAATGGCATGGGGATGTCTCTGGCCAAGAGGGAAATGTCACAGAATCACCAAGGTTGGAAGAGACCTCAAAGATCATCAAGTCCAACCTGTCACCCAACACCTCATGACTACTAGACCATGGCACCAAGTGCCACGTCCAATCCCCTCTTGAACACCTCCAGGGATGGTGACTCCACCACCTCCCTGGGCAGCACATTCCAATGGCTAACAACTCTCTCTGGGAAGAACTTTCTCCTCACCTTGAGCCTAAACCTCCCCTGGCACAGCTTGAGACTGTGTCCTCTTGTTCTGGTGCTGCTTGCCTGGGAGAAGAGACCAACCCCCACCTGGCTACAACCTCCCTTCAGGTAGTTGTAGACAGCAATAAGGTCTCCCCTGAGCCTCCTCTTCTGCAGGCTAAGCAACCCCAGCTCCCTCAGCCTCTCCTCACAGGGCTGTGCTCCAGACCCCTCCCCAGCTTTGCTGCCCTTCTCTGCACACGTTCCACCCACACAGCAAGAGAAGGGAAATCTTGGGGTCTTGGCATCCTCCAACTCCTGTGCACCATTTTTGCCTTAGGCTGCTGAGGTTCTTTAAGAGATGGAAGGTTCCTTCTCGACCTGGAGGCTCATGCACCATCCTCTCTCCTGCTCCTTTGCAAAGTCTTGTGAACAGGAAGCTCCAGTTGTGCAATCCCAGGGCACCTGGTGACTCAGCCAAGCTCACGAGGGAGCTGGTGGCTTTGCCAAGGGGTGACTCAGGAATGGATGACATAAGCAAAAAGCTGCTTCTGCCATTGCTGGCCCAGACTGAATTAAGATCTGGGTGAATTAAGATCTGAGATGACCCCTGAGTGATGTAGATGTGAGAAGGCAATGGCAGGGCTGTCATAGAATCATAGAATCAATCAGGTTGGAAAAGACCTCAGAGATCATCAAGTCCAGTGTATTACTTAATACCTAACACCTCATGACAACTAAGCCATGGCTCCAAGTGCCACATCCAATCCTTTTTTGAGCACTTCCAGGGATGGTGACTCCACCACCTCCCTGGGCAGCACATTCCAATGGCTAACAACTCCCTCTGTGAAGAACTTTCTCCTCACCTCCAGCCTAAACTTCCCCTGGCACAGCTTGAGACTGTGTCCCCTTGTTCTGGTGCTGGTTGCCTGGGAGAAGAGACCAACCCCCACCTGGCTACAACCTCCTTTCAGGTAGTTGGAGAGAGCAATAAGGTCTCCCCTGAGCCTCCTCTTCTCCAGGCTAAACAACCTCAGCTCCCTCAGCCTCTCCTCACAGGACTTGTACTTGAAGCCTCTCCCCAGCCTCGTTGCCCTTCTCTGGACATGTTCTAGAGTCTCAATGTCCTTCTTAAACTGAGCTGCAGCTGCTCAACATGGAGTAAGCAATAGGACAAGAGGAAACAACTTGTACTCAGCACTGGTTAGGCCACACCTTGAGTCCTGTGTCCAGTTCTGGGCCCCTCAGTTTAGGAAAGATGTTGAGTTGCTGGAAGGTGTCAAGAAATTCAAGAGCAGAGGCAGGTGCCTAGATCTCCCAGGGCACCTGATCCTGACCTCTTCCTTACATCACTTGCTGAGCCTGTAATTTCTAGCTGCTCAGTTGCAGTCTCTGTCCACCACATCTGTGCCAGCTTATGATGGAACGTGGGAGCTACTTCCCCTCCATCACACTCCGTGGTCATCCCCCACTCAGATGACAGACTTGTGCAAGAAAAGCCACACTTGGCAGCAGCTCTCCTGCTTCAAAAAGAAACCTCCAGCTGTCCCTGGAAGAGGAAATCGAGTGAAAAGCAGAAGTGAGAGAGAAAGCGGAGCGCTGACACACACCACGAAAATTTGCATCCAAAGCATTTTCTCTGTGGGTGCTGCACAGAGGGACAGATAAACAAACAATCAAACCCCACCAGCCCTACACTTTCATGTTCCTTGCTGTTCTGCAGGACCAGGGTGTCAGTGCCTCTTATTGAGAGTGACTTTCATCTCCTGACTTTACAGCATTTTGGGGGAGTCTTTAACAATTTTGCCTTTCTCCCCCTCTATTCAGCTCTGGTGAGACCCCACCTGGAGTACTGCCTCCAGTTCTGGAGCCCCCTATTCCAAGAGGGATGTGGAGGTGCTGGAAGGTGTCCAGAGAAGGGCCACGAGGATGAGCAGAGGGCTGGAGCACCTCTCCTGTGAGGACAGACTGAAGGAGTTGGGGCTGTTCAGTCTGGAGAAAAGAAAGCTTTAAGGTAACCTAATTGTGGCCTTTCAGTATCTGAAGGGGGCTACAAGAAGGCTGGGGAGGGACTTCTTAGGATCCCAGGTAGTGATAGGACTAGGGGGAATGGAATGAAGCTGAAGGTGGGGAGATTCAGGCTGGATGTGAGGAGGAAGTTCTTCACCCTGAGAGTGGTGAAGCCCTGGAATGGGTTGTCCAGGGAGGTGGTTGAGGCCCCATCCCTGGAGGTGTTTAAGCCCAGGCTGGATGAGGCTCTGGCCATCCTGATCTAGTGTGGGATGTCCCTGCCCATGGCAGGGGGGTTGGAACTAGCTGATCCTTGTGGTCCCTTCCAACCCTGACTATGATTCTATGATTCTTTCTCTGCAGGCTCGGAGGTTGGCCATGGCCAAGACAAGAGCATAAGCGAGGTGAGCACCTGGGCTCTGGGTTGATGAGGCTTGTTCTTATGCCTGTAGACATCTTCCCTCCCAGTTCAGGGTTGGAAGGATGTTTTCCCAAAGGAACTGGCCAAGGAATGGAGCTTTACTTGCCCTTGTCTACTCAAATAGAATCCCAGACTCTTATCTGTGCCACTGAACTGATCTCCATCATTTGGTCTCTCCTGCTCAAGCATGAAAAATGCATTGTGGAGGGTTCCTTAGGGCCAGAAGATTTGTCCAGCCTTGGCTTTGGGTTTGGTAGATGACCTAGGGATGGAGGCTGTGTCTTATACTTGCACAATTGGTTTAGCCTGGAGAAGATGGAGAGGGGAACTTACCAATGCTCTTTTCAGTGGTGCCCAGAGACAGTACAAGGGGCAATGAGCACAAGCTTAGAACACAGGAAGTTCCTGAACTTGAGGCAAAACTTGTTTTCCTTTGAGAATTCCAGAGCACTGGACCAGGCTGCCCTGGAAGGTTGTGGTGTCTCCTTCTCTGGAGAGATTCCAAACCCCCTTGGATGTGATCCTGAGCGACCTGCTCTGGGTGAGCCTGGTTTAGCGGGGGGGGTTGGACTTCATGATCTCTCAACCCCCACCATCCTGTAACTGAGGTTCAGGGAGGTATCAGTTCTGCTGTGGAGCCATTATCCTTGTCCACTTTGCAGAAGGAAACTGAGGCATAAAGACTCCACCTCAGGATGAGTCCAGATGGTGAAAGCAGAAGTCAAGGCCCATGGGAGCCCTGCTGCAAGCACCTGATCATGCTGCCTGCACCCCTCTCCTGGCTGCAAAACTAGAAGGGATGTTGGCTCTTGCAAGGAAGGGAAACCTCCCAAGGTTCTTGAGGAATGGGTGTTTGTGTGTGCTCCAGTGACAGGTTATCTCAGCCGGCATCACGCCAGGCACTCAGTGACGTGTGAGGGTCCATCACATGCTGCCAGGCCACCCGGGACCCGTTTTTCCCTGGTAACCCTGATTTACCCTGTTCTTGGCTTTGTTTATACATCAGCCTCAGGGAGGAAATGGAAAGAGGAGGAGGACTGGTGGGACTGGAAATCAGAGTCATTTGTGAGGAGCTGGGGCAGGAAGGGCAAAGTGCTTGGAGGCTTTTCTAAGGGTCAGCGGTGAGGGTCCGTGGGCTGGGTGAGATGGGTACCTAGAAGCCAGCCTGAGCCTGTGTGGGGTTCAGGGGAAACTGGAAGGACTCTTTATTTCATTTTAATTTATTTAGAAAAAAATAAATAAATGTGCAGGGTGAGGAAGCTGAAGGCCAGTTTCCCATGGGCAGAAGGGGTGTCCCTGAGAGGAGAGACACCCTGCACCATAAAATCATAGATTTGTCAGGGCTGGAGGGGACCTCAAGGATCATTGAGTTCCAACCCCCCTGCCATGGGCAGGGACACCTCACACTACAGCAGGTTGCTCACAGCCACATCCAGCCTGGCTGCAAAAACCTCCAGGGATGAGACTTCCACCACCTCCCTGGGCAACCTGTGCCAGTCTCTCACCACCCTCATGGGGAAGAACTTCTTCCTAATATCCAATCTGAATCTACCCATTACTAGTTTTGTTCCATTCCCCCAGTCCTATCACTCCCTGACACCCTCAAAAGTCCCTCCCCAGCTTTCTTGTAGGGCTGCTTCAGATACTGGAAGGCCACAATTAGACCTCCTGGGAGCCTTCTGTTCTCCAGACTGAACAGCCCCAACTCCCTCAGTCTGCCCTCATAGCAGAGCAGCTCCAGCCCTCTGCTCATCCTTGTGGCCCTTCTCTGGACACACTCCAGCACCTCCATATCCTTCCTGTACTATGGGCTCCAGAACTGGACACAGTGCTCCAGGTGTGGTCTCACCAGAGCTGAGCAGAGGAGGAGAATCACCTCCCTCGACCTGCTGGCTGTGCTTCTCTTGCTGCAGCCCAGGATGTGATTGGCTTTCTGGGCTGCAAGTGCTCACTGCTGGCTCATGTTGAGCTTCTCATCCAGCAGCACCCCCAAGACCTTTTCTTCCGGACTGCTCTCAAGCCAGTCGCTGCCCAGCCTATATCAATGCTTGGGATTGCCCCGACCCACATGCGGGACCTCGGATTTGGTCTGCAACCCAGCACGATCTTATTCAGGACCTCTGGATTTGCCGGATGAGGGCAGATGAGAGGCGAAAGCAGCCAGGCTCCGCTGGTTTGGGATGCCATCTCGTGGTGTGCGGAGGCTTTGCAAAGGGAGGCGTGGAGCAAATTTCCTTGGCTCGGCAGAAAACCGCAGTCAGGCTTTTCTTGTTGCTGCTCCCCAACACGTTGCGAAAGCTGGCCCTGGCCCCATCATTTTTAGCATGTCTCATTCCTGGAGGAGGATTTCCACCACCTCATCCCACACCTGAGAACTGCCGTCCTAGGGAGCTGGGCTCACTCCTCCCATTTCATTTTAAGCTCCTACAGGGGAACGTCCTTCACTCCAGCATCCCTCCAAGAGAGTGGGGAAAGATGGGCAGGAAGTGTCCACCTCACCTTCAAGCCTAGCCCTCTTCAGACGACCTCTGTCGCTACAGAGAGGGTTTGGGTGTTCCCCTCCTCTTTCTGCCCCTCCCTAAATGAAACAAAGGCAAATCCACATCAGAGGTCAGGAAAATCAGGAGGTGTTGAGATACCGGAGCTTCAGTATCCTTATCTGTGCCTAGAGGAGAGACTCAAGCAAACCCCACCCCAGAGGATCAAAGAACCATTTCGGTTGGAAGAGAATTTTAAGATCCTCAAGTCCAGCTGTTAGCCAGCACTGCCAAGACACCACCAAACCACGTTCCTTGGCACCACCAAACCACGTTCCTTGGCACCACATCTACACAGCTTCTAAATCCCTCCAGGGATGCCCTTCCATCAAAGTGCTGCACTTTGGCCACAGCAACCCCATGCAGTGCTACAGGCTGGGGGCAGAGTGGCTGGAGAGCTGCCAAACAGAAAGGGACCTGGGGGTACTGGTTGACAGTAGGCTGAACATGAGCCTGCAGTGTGCCCAGGTAGCCAAGGCCGATGGCATCCTGGCCTGAATCAGGAACAATGTGGCCAGCAGGAGCAGGGAAGTCATTGTGCCCCTGTACTCCGTGCTGGTTAGGCCACACCTTGAGTCCTCTGTCCAGTTCTGGGCCCCTCAGTTTAAGAAGGACATCGAGACTCTTGAATGTTTCCAGAGAAGGGCAACAAGGCTGGTGAGAGGCCTTGAACACAGCCCTGTGAGGAGAGGCTGAGGGAGCTGGGGTTGTTTAGCCTGGGGAAGAGGAGGCTCAGGGGAGACCTTCTTGCTCTCTACAACTACCTGAAGGAGGTTGTAGCCAGGTGGAGGTTGGTCTCTTCTCCCAGGCAACCAGCACCAGAACGAGAGGACACAGTCTCAAGCTGTGTCAGGGGAAGTTTAGGCTGGAGGTGAGGAGAAAGGTCTTCCCAGAGAGAGTTGTTAGCCATTGGAATGTGCTGCCCAGGGAGGTGGTGGAGTCACCATCCCTGGAGGTGTTCAAGAGGGGACTGGACGTGGCACTTGGTGCCATGGTTTAGTTAGTCATGAGGTGTTGGGTGACAGGTTGGACTTGATGATCTTTGAGGTCTCTTCCAACCTTATTGATTCTATGATTCTATGATTCCCTGAGCAGCCTGTTTCAGGGCTTGACAACCCTTTCTGTGAAGACATTTTTCCTAGCGTCCAACTTGAACCTCCCATGGTGCAACGTGAGGCTCTCTCCTCTTGTCCTGTCATTTGTAACTAGGAAGGGGAGATCGACCTCCACCTCCCTACAACCTCCTTTCAGATAGCTGTAGAGAGTGAGGAGGTGCCCACAAGCCTTCTTTTCTCCAGACTAAACCACCCCAGTTCCTCAGAAGGCTTGTGCTCCAGACCCTTCACCAGCTTTTTTGCCCTTCTTTGGACATGGTCCAGCACCTCAATGTCTGTCTTCTACCGAGGGGCCCAAAACTGAACCCAGCATTCAAGTTGTGGCTTCACCAGTGCAGAGCTGCCCAGCCTCCTTACACAGCATTCAGCAAGCAGTATTGGTGGGAGCATTCAAAGTGGATTCTGCAGAGCCCTGCTTCATCACAGCACAGAAAGAAAAAGCTGCAACAGGGCCCCAAGTGCAAGGGGTGCTTCAGGAATCGAGAGGAAGCTGAGCACCATAAAAATCTCCACAGCAGAGAGGACTGAACCCTTCTTGCTGCAAGCCTGGTTGCTCAACAGGAGGCCACGTGCTGTGGTGTACAGCAGAAATCATTCATGAAGCTTGCTCAACATCTGCAGCTGCAGAGATTTGAGTGAGTACCTCCTCCTGCCTGCCACAGGCACAGCTTCCAGGTGGGAACAGATCTCAACCAAGGGGTGCAAAAAAAGTGAGGAGAAAAAGGCAGCTTCCCAGTGTCCTTTCTCACTGTGGGTTTTGGAGTGGTTTGCAGTGGTGTTCTCCTCTGGTTTCGCTGCTACAAGATGGTGTGGAGGTGTCAAAAGTAGTGTGGCCAGCAGGAACAGGGAAGTCATTGTGCCCCTGCACTCAGCACTGGTTAGGCCACACCTTGAGTCCTGTGTCCAGTTCTGGGACCCTCAGCTTAAGAAGGCCATTGAGACACTTGGATGTGTCCAGAGAAGGGCAACGAGGCTGGGGAGGGGTTTGAAGCACAAGCCCTATGAGGAGAGGCTGAGGGAGCTGGGGTTGCTTAGCCTGGAGAAGAGGAGGCTCAGGGGAGACCTTCTTGCTGTCTGCAGCTACCTGAAGGGAGGTTGTAGACAGGCGGGGGCTGGTCTCTTCTCCCAGGCAAGCAGCACCAGAACAAGAGGACACAGACTCATGTAGAGGAAGTTTCATCTCATGGTGAGGATAAAGTTCTTCCCAGAGAGAGTTGTTAGCCATTGGAATGTGCTGCCCAGGGAGGTGGTGAAGTCACCATCCCTGGAGGTGTTCAAGAGGGGACTGAACATGGCATTTGGTGCCATGATTTAATAGTCACGAGGTGTTGGGTGACAGGTTGGATTTGATGATCTCTGAGGTCTCTTCCAACCTGATTCTATGATTCTATGAAATCTCACTTGCATTAGTAAGGATTCCCCCTTTGGGCTCTCTGTCCTGTGGGTTCAGAGGGACAGGGAGACAACAGATTGCTTTGGACCATCTCCTAGGCAGAAGAAACGTGGCACCAGCTCATACTGGGAACCTCGAGTTAGAGATGAGGATTGTGAAGGTTTGGGAGGAGAGCAAGCCTCCAGCCCAAGGACAACAAGCCCAGCTGCTGTCTTTAGCTGATGCTAAAGGCAGAAATTCTCTGCAGAACACAAGTGGCTCAACAAATGACGAGCAGCCTCCCAGCTTTACACTGGAATTACCCCGAGGGGGACGTGAGAGCATCTTGCAACAGCCACATCAGGATGGAGGCGGCTGCAAGTTTTCTCCCATGGCTGCTTCCCAAGTTCTCTCCACCCCTGCTGCCTCCCCAGGCACTTTCCAACCGGCTAAATCTTCCTGATAAATATAGCAGGAGGAAGGCAGCAGGTCTGGCTCGGGAAGAGTGGATGGGATTGGCTCAGAGACATGGAGTGTGCTATGTACTCGTTGCAATGGAGTCACAGATGTGTGTTTAACCTGAGACCTGAGTGCAAAACTAGGCTGTGCTGGGACTTTGGAGGAGTCCTGGGTTTTGGAGGGGGACTTGGCTGCTGGGTCATTTCCTAGCTGATGATGTAGCAAGTCAACTGGATTGAAATGCACAAAAAGGACGTGGACCTGTTGGAGTGGGTCCAGAGGAGGCCACAAAAATGATCAGAGTGCTGAAGCACCTCTGCTGTGAGGACAGGCTGAGAGAGTTGGGGTTGTTCAGCCTGGACAAGAGAAGGCTCTGGGAAGACCTTGTTGCAATTTCCCAGTACTTCAAGGGGGCCTGTAAGAAAGATGGGGACAATCTTTTTAGCAGGGCTCATAGAGAAGGTGGAGATTCAGACTAGACAGAAGGCAAACATTTTTTGTGCTGAGGGTGGTGAAACACTGGCACAGAGTCCCCAGAGAGGTGGTAGAAGCCACATCCCTGGAAACATTCCAGGTTAGGTTGGATGGGGCTCTGAGCAAACTGAGCTAGTGGAAGCTGTCCCTGCTGATTGCAGAGTGTTTGGACTAATTGTCCTTTAAAGGTCCCTTCCAACCCAAATCATTCCATAACCACATGAAATGGGTTTTCTTTTGCTATGAGGTGGCCTTCTTAACCTGGGAGAAGGGAGGCAGGTGTCCTCGCATAGCCTTTGAACTCACTCCTGTTGGTATCTCCAACTATGCCTGTGCAGTGAGGGCCAAAGGGATTTTCCCTCAGGTCCTCATTCCTGTTGCCCGTCCTGAGGCATCACTTGGCTTCAGGAGATTGCTGGGATAGAGAGCCTCTGGGAAAGAGGTGGTTGTGCATTCTGGCTGCAGCCTCCACTATGCTGAGGCACCCAGTTGCCCACAGGAGGATGGACCTTGGTGTTTGAGGGCTGAGAAAACAGCATGGGGTCTTCCCAGAGGGGTCTCACTGCGTGTTCCAAGCCCTAAGTGCATCTTCAGCCTCTCTGAAGACTTGTAGCCAACAGATACTGTGTGCTGGTGTTTGCAAGAACCATGGGCTCCTGAGACTGGCCCACCAAGGTGCATGGTGGACACCATCTGTGCTAGTCCTCACAAGGCAGGCAGCTGTCCCACGGGATGTGCTGTGGTCCAGTGTGTGCACCAAGTACCTGTAGGTCCCACCTGAGGGGCAAGGGGTAGCCCTGAGTCTCTCCAGCATCAGGCACAAGGAGGTTCTGACTCTGAATTGGCACCCACCCAAGGCAACAATCATCAAAACAGAGGAGACTCTCTCCTAGGAACTGCTGTGTCAGGGCTCTGCCCTCCTAATATTGTTTCCCTTGCCACCACGGTGCTGAGCTGCACGTCCCAAGGTGAGCAGAGGCTGAATAAACAATTGCCCCCACTCCAAAAAAGGATGCTGAGCCCTCTGGGAAAGCCCAGACCTGTGTCGATGCCAAAGACACACAGACATCTCAAACAAACAGCCCTGACCTCCTCCTCCTTCCCCGCAAATGAGGCTTTTTCTGCTTATCTCTGCACCCCTGGGGTAACCCCTAGTGGAGATATTCTGGGAGCGCAGCGCTGCCGTTTCCTCCCAGCACCGTTTCCTTTGGTGTGGGGTCAGCACCACCACCCTCTCCCGATGGGGCCCCGTGGGATGCCTGCGGTCCCCCCAGGATGCTTGGGGCTATCGCTGTGAGGACATCAGCCAAAGGAGGAGGAGGAAGCACTTCGACAGGAGCCTGTGGTCTAGGAGCCAGGGAGGCTGGAGGGTGCTGGGCAAGGAAGAAAAACAGGAAGGTGGTGGCAGATAAGGAAAAGATCCTGGAAGAGGAATATAGAGGAATAATGAAGGGTAGGAGGGAAATGAAGATCATGGCTTCTGCAGCAGACATTTTGCTGCAAGGGGAAGCTTCAAAGTGGTACCCCTCATCCTATCACTGCACTCCCTGATAAACTGTCCCTCCCCATTTGTCATAGCATGTTGCAAGTTATTATAAAGACAATCACAGAATGTTAGGGGCTGGAAGGGATCTCAAAAGATGATCCAGTCCAACCCCCCTGCCAGAGCAGGAGCACCTGTGGCAGATCACACAGGAATGCACCCAGGTAAGGTTTGAATGTCTCCAGAGAAGGAGACTCCACAGCCCCCTGGGCAGCCTGCTCCAGTGTTCCAGCACTCTCACAGTGGAAAAAGTTTTTCTCATGCTCTCATGGAGCTTCCTATGCCTCAGCTTCCACCCACTGCCCCTTGTGCTGTCATTGGGCACCACCCAGCAGAGCCTGGCTCCAGCCTCTTGCCACTCACCCTTTACATCTTTATAAACATTGATGAGGTCACCTCTCAGTCTCCTCTCCAGCAAGCTAAAGAGCCCCAGCTCCCTCAGCCTCTCCTCCTAAGGAAGAGGTTCCACTCCCCTAATCATTT
Source organism: Picus viridis (assembly GCA_033816785.1). Taxonomy (NCBI): domain Eukaryota; kingdom Metazoa; phylum Chordata; class Aves; order Piciformes; family Picidae; genus Picus; species Picus viridis. Next base: position 6,861,598 of record CM066576.1, on the reverse strand, counting down.
CTGTGGCTCTGTGCTGGACTCTTTCAAGCAGTTCCCTGAGGTCCTTCCTGAACCAAGAGGCCCAGAACTGGATGCAGTACTCCAGGTGTGACCTCACCATGGCAGAGCAGGGGGGAGGAGAACCTCTCTTGACCTACTAGCCACACTCCTTCTAATCCACCCCAGAATGGCATTGGCCTTCTTGACCACAGGAGCACATAAGATATTTCTTAGGAAATGCAATAAATAGTGCCTGAGACCCTGAGGCATCTCCTTCAACCTTCCCCCAAATCAGCTGATCTAGGTTGCCCTAGCTAGAGCAGGGAATGGGTTACAGATGTCCTGAGGTCCCATCCAGCCCCAATGACATCATGTCTTCATGAGCTGTTCTCCAGCATTCACCTTTTGGAGAAACAGTTATCTTTTCCCCCATCTTACAGATGGGTAAACCGAGGCAGGAATGCTTGTGAAGCTGCTCAGAGGTAGGAGTGGAGACCAGCTGTAGGAAAAGCTCTCTCCTTAAGCTGAACGTCTGCCAAACCTTCAACAAGGGTTGTTTCCCACAGCAAGCCTGTGCTGACCTCCTGGCTGCTGGGATGCTGCCTGAGACAGGCACAGCTCAGGAAAAATAACTCACCGAGTTCTTCATTCACCATTTCTCTTGCAGTCTGGAAGGAGCATTTCTGGACATTTCTGGACTAGTGCATGCACTCACCCAGACAGGCATCACCTGCCTGACAGGAGACATTGATAGAGGCACCTGTGTGGCTGCTTTTTGACTAAATGAGTCTACAAGGTCTGGTTTAGTCCCCAAGGAGCTCAAACCATCAGAAGAATCATAGAATGGTTTGGGTTGGAAGGGACCTTAAAGATCATCTAGTTCCAACTCCCCTGCCATGGGCAGGGACACCTTCCACTAGCCCAGGCTGCTCAAGGCCTCATCCAACCTGGCTTTGAACACCTCCAGGAAGGGGACATCCATGACCTTCCTGGGCAGCCTGTTCCAGCGTCTCACCACCTTCACTGTAAAGAATTTCTTCCTAGTCTCCAGTCTAAATCTGCCCTCCTCAAGCCTCAATGCATTCCATCTCATCCTATCACTACAAGCCCTTGTAAAAAAATCCCTTCCCAGCTTTCTTTTAGCCCCCTTCAGGTACTGGAAGGTCACTATGAGGTTTCCCTGGAGCCTTCTTTTCCCCAGGCTGAACAGCTCCAGCTCTCTCAGCCTGTCCCTGTAGGGTGCTCCAGCCCTCTGATCATCTTCGTGGCCCTCCTCTGGACCCACTCTAGCAGTTCGAAGGCACCTTCTCCTTTCCCACCTTACTGGAGGATATTTGTTGGACTTCTAGTGCCACCTTCCTTTGCAAACCACATTTATTTGTCTAAGGATGACCACTGCCCTCATGAGAGTGTTACTGCTGCAGACCCATCCATGAGAAACCCACTCATCTTTGTCCAATGCTCAAGTCACAGAAGGTCTCCACACATCTTTCATCATCCATTTTTCATCTCAGGATGGTCCAGCTGGTGGCTTGGAGGCTGGCACAGCCTGATGGGGTGATCCTGCCTTTCTCTGAGGGCATTTTCAAGGTTTTCACCATGTGACTCTGGTGAGTGATAGGCCTGTTGTGGGGGCTGATAACTGGATTAACTTGAGCCAAAATTGCTTCTGCCTAAAATCGTCAGGGCCTTGGTTCATCCCCCACTGTGTCAGCTCACTAAATGCAAGTGACCTTGTTCCAGCCTGTGCTTAACCCACCACAGGCAGTCACTCCCAAGGGGACTGTGCTAATGAACTGTGCTTGAAGACCATAATCTTTGAGCAGATAGCAGCTCCCCAAGGAGCCTGAGAGCGAGGATGCTGATGGTGAACCCTCTCATCGATCACAGAAGCACAACCACCACCTCCCCATGCCAGCTACCAGAAGGAATCACATCACTAAGCAGACCAAATGAGGACATTTTTTCCCCCACCATGAGCTTCCATGTGTTTTCTCTTCCATGTGCTCAGTGTCAGGAGATATCTGCTGCTCAGACAGGGCTGCCCTTTGACTGTGGACCATACATTAAGAGATTGTGCTGTCACCCAGCCCCATCCTGGGAAACACCAGCCTGGAAAGTCCATAACAAAGCCAGACAAATCCATAACTGTCCTTGGGAAGATAAATCTATTCACATGCCAGCAAGGGGGACCTCAGCTTCATCTCTGTCTTCAGAGATGGCTGCTTTGGGCTATCACATCCTCATGGTCCTAAGATAGCATTGCCAAACTTGTCTTGAAGCAAAACCAGGGCTGTGTTGTCTTGGGTTTTCCTCAGAAGCAGCAGCTTGGCTGAAGAGGTCATTTAATCCATATATACTTTTTTTTTTTCATCACAGGAATAATGTTTTGTTTGAGGAGACCACTTCAAAGGCTGCTGTGGGCCAAGCAAGAACCCAGCACCGGGGAGGAAAGGAGCTAATGGCAAACTTGGGCTACGCTTGAACTTCTTAAAGGCACAGCCTAAACTGTCACACTTGCCTACCCTGCAATAAATCCAGTGGTTTCCAGAGGAAATGAAGAGACCTCCTGAAATCACACTTTCATCCACAGCTCCTTGTTCTTCAAGACATGACTGAGTCTGACAGCCAACTCCAGGTCTCTATCAGAAGACTCACCAAGTCCTGTAGTTCCCTAGAGCCTTTTACACTTAGCTGCAGGCTTGGTTTTGTCCCCACAGCTCCTGTGGCTGCACAGATCTTGCTATTTGCCATTGGAATGTGCTGCCCAGGGAGGTGGTGGAGTCCCCATCCCTGGAGGTGTTTAGGAAGAGACTGGCTGGGGTGCTTGGTGCCATGGTTTAGTTGATGAGATGGTGTTGGGTGACAGGTTGGACTTGATGATCTTGAAGGTCTTTTCCAACCTGGTTAATTCAATTCAATTCAATTCAATTCAATTCAATTCAATTCAATTCAATTCAATTCAATTCAATTCAATTCAATTCAATTCAATTCAATTCAATTCAATTCCTCCTATCCTATCCTATCCTATCCTATCCTATCCTATCCTATCCTATCCTATCCTATCCTATCCTATCCTATCCCTATCCTTCCATTCCATCCTATCCTATCCTATCCTATGCTTCCTATCCTATCCTATGTTCCATTCCATCCTATCCTATCCTATCCTATCCTATCCTATCCTATCCTATCCTATCCTATCCTATCCTATCCTATCCTAATTTTCTAATGCCTCAGGATCATGCTATCAGGTCTTCCAGACTGAGGATAAGAAGAACCATGCCTGGCTTCTTCTTGCCCTGTCTTCTCCAGACAAAGAAGACTCAGACAACCAGGTTTCAGGTTGTGCTCTGCAAAACAGGGTTGTGGGCCAAGACTTTGCCTTCCTAGGGCTTGATAAAAGTGACTGCCACAAAAACCCAGTGAGATGCAAAGCACACTTCACAACTGCAGCCACAGTGATGGGGTCTCAGTTCCTCTGTCCAAGTCTGATACAGCTGAGCTTTTTACTGCAGTAATAACTTTCCTACTGGCTGGAGTTTCCCCCAGCCCTGGGAATAATCACTCTGACACCGAGGAGAGGTCATAACCACTTGGGCTCTTGCTAGTCCAGCCAGCATCCTCACAGAAGGTCTCTCCATTTGTATGTACACCCAGATGAAGTAAGAGAGAAGTTTTCAGGGAGAGTGTTTTGGGATCTTACCCAAGGAATTTAGTTAGGACTGTCTCAAGTGGGCCAAGAGGTTGTAGGTCAACTGCTTTGTCCACACATTCCCTCAAACCCCCATTATTTTAATCTTCTTCTTTCATAGGTTGGGGAGGGAGCATGGGGTGGGTGAGGATGAGATGGGTGAGAATGAGATGGGTGGAGGAGAGGTAGGTGGAGGATGAGATGGGTGAATGATGAGATGAGTGAAGGATGGGGCAGATGGATGTTCATGCCCATGCACCTCCCTTCCTTCCCTAGTCCTCTCCATCACCCTCCCAGCTCCTTCCCCTCTTCTCAGTAACGATAAGGTCACTGATGGAAAAAATGTTGTCACACATATCTCACTTCCAGTGTGTGGGAGTTGCTGATAGTGGCATGAAGATCTGGACAATAAAAGCCTCCTGACAGCTTTTGTGTCCATCCCAGGCACAGGGGCCTGGGTCTGGAGGAAGGCCTGAGCGCTTGCAGGGCTTGGGGAAGAGTTCTGCAAGTGGTGGCCCTGGGGAGGAGAATGGAGAGGAGAAAGTAGTCCTTTATCCTCCCTTATCTCTCACTTTCCCCAAATTCAGCCTTGCTTTTCATCCCTGGGGTGTCTTCACACTAAGAGCCACAAGCTTTTGGCTGCAGGTGGCTTTGCTGGTGCACTGGGGAGCAGCTCAGCAGCTGCTCCTCACCGTGGTGTTTGTTTTGGAGCATCCCCAACGGGCAGCACTCCCTCCCTGGGGGAGAAGGAGCTGCCTTAAGTCCAGCACTGCTGTTCTTCCACGTGAGGCTGCTGAAAGAGGCCTGAGCCTCTCCAGGAGGGTGAAGTCATTTATTTACACTCAGGAAAAAAAATAAAAGGGGGAAAAAAAAAGAACTTTATTACACAGCCTCTGAGGCCCTAGAGGTGAGCAGCTGGCAGGGTTTTGCTCTGACATGGACACAGCCAGGGTCACCCTCGGGCAGTCCTGGTGGTTACATCTCATCTTAGTCCCCTTGTAGGTGCCTACCAACAGGGCATCAATTTAGTCACATAAAGATGTGCCAAGGTTTTGCTGACATTTCCCTCTTGCAAGGAAAGGATGAGAGACCTGGGGCTGTTTATCCTGGTGGAGGGCAGATTGGGAGGGGTCTTCTCAATGCTGATCAATATCTAGAAGGTGGCTGTCATGAGGATGGGGCCAGACTCTTTTCAGTGGTGTCCAGTGAGAGGACACAGGGCAGTGGGCACAACCTAGAACCCAGGAGGTTCTATCTGATCATGAAGAAAAAACTTCTTCCATGCGAGGGTGACAGAGCCCTGGAGCAGGCTGCCCAGAAAGGTTGTGGAGTCTCCTTCTCTGGAGAGATTCCAAACCCATCTGGATGTGACCTTGTGCAACCTGTGAGGTGACCCTGCTTTATCAGGTGGACTGGATGATTTCCAGAGGTCCCTTCCAGCCCCCACCATTCTGTGATCTGACCAACAGAAGTGTCTCCATGGTGTTGGATCACCCTGGGCTCCCTTTGCTATCTGCAGAGGTAAGAAAACCTTTGTAGGGCATCATTTTTTTTGGCTACACAGAGCCTCTTCTTCTGACTCTCGAGGGAACTATGGTGTCCATCGAGATGGAGACCTGAAATGAGAGGAGCTCTTTTGATGCTTGGCTTAGGTGTGGAAGAGTCCTTGAAACTGGCCTTGAATTGTAACATTCCTAGTTTTTCACACTCTGTTTTCTCCCTGTAATTGCAAGAGGTGGGCATGGCTGTTACAGAACACCTTGAGTTTTCTAAGCAAACAAATCATTTGTAGGAATTTTCCAGCTGGGCAGAGAACTACTTAGTGTTTCAGGGGAGACCTTATTGCTGTCTACATCTACCTGAAGGGAGGTTGTAGCCAGGTGGGGGTTGGTCGCTTCTCCCAGGCAACCAGCACCAGAACAAGAGGACACAGTCTCAAGCTGTGCCAGGGGAGGTTTAAGCTGGATGTTAGGAAGAAGTTCTTCATAGCAAGAGAGATTGGCCATTGGGATGTGCTGCCCAGGGAGGTGGTGGAGTCACCATCCCTGGAGGTGTTTAGGAAGAGACTGGCTGGGGTGCTTGGTGCCATGATTTAGTTGATGAGATGGTGTTGGGTGATAGGTTGGACTCGATGCTCTCAAAGGTCTTTTCCAACCTGGTTAATTCTATTCTATTCTATTCTATTCTATTCTATTCTATTCTATTCTATTCTATTCTATTCTATTCTATTCCTGCCCCATGCTTCAGGGGCTGTCATTTCACAGTCTTCCTTTTCCTTCAGAGCACTGGTCTCCAAAGTGAAGAGTGAGCAGGACCATCCATTGTGGGGGGTGGAGGAAGAAAAGGTTGCTTGTACCATTCATAAATAAAATGAAATGAAATGAAATGAAATGAAATGAAATGAAATGAAATGAAATGAAATGAAATGAAATGAAATAAAATGATATAAAATAAAATAAAATAAAATAAAATAAAATAAAATAAAATAAAATAAAATAAAATAAAATAAAATAAAGTAAAATAAAATAAAATAAAGTAAAATAAAATAAAATAAAATAAAATAAAATAAAATAAAATAAAATAAAATAAAATAAAATAAAATAAAAAAATAAAATAAATGGAAAAATGAAAATCAATAAAATTAAATAAAAATTAGATTAAATTAAAATCAAGAAAAGAAAATAAAAGAAAGGAAAAGAAATTAAATAAAATAACAGAAAATTAAATTAAATTAAAATAAATAAAATAAAAATGAAATTAAATTAAATAGAAATCAATAAAATAAAATAAATTTTAAAATAAAATTACATAAATAGAATGAAATTTAAATCAATAACATAAAATTTTAAAATGAATGAAATTGAAATCAATAAAATAAACTAAATAAAAAAATGCATAAATAAAATAAAATAAAAATAAAATTACATAAATAAAATAAATTCACATAAAGAAAATAAAATCATAAAGGAAAGGAAAGGAAAGGAAAGGAAAGGAAAGGAAAGGAAAGGAAAGGAAAGGAAAGGAAAGGAAAGGAAAGGAAAGGAAAGGAAAGGAAAGGAAAGGAAAGGAAAGGAAAGGAAAGGAAAGGAAAGAAAGGAAAGGAAAGGAAAGGAAAGGAAAGGAAAGGAAAGGAAAGGAAAGGAAAGGAAAGGAAAGGAAAGGAAAGGAAAGAAAGGAAAAAAGGAAAGGAAAGGAAAAGAAAAGAAAGGAAAGAAAGGAAGGAAAAAGAAAAAAAGAAAAGAAAAGAAAAGAAAAGAAAAGAAAAGAAAAGAAAAGAAAAGAAAAGAAAAGAAAAGAAAAAAAGAAAAGAAAGAAAAGAAAAGAAAAGAAAAGAAAAGAAAAGAAAAGAAAAGAAAAGAAAAGAAAAGAAAAAAAAGAAAAGAAAAGAAAAGAAAAGAAAAGAAAAAAGAAATACAATATGTAGAGAATTGTCTCTTTCCTTGGACAACAGCTCCCATGTCCCATAAGGCTCTTCCCTCCTGAAGCCTGTGTTGGAGAAGCTATGAAGCACCATTTGTTCTGGCTTTATCTGAAAACCATTGAATTCATGTCTGATCAAATCACATTTCTGGGGTGGGAGAAGAAAAGAGTGCTTGGCACTAGGGGCTACTGCTGTCTGATGGAGAATGAGGGTTTTCCATTCCAGGTTGGAAGAAAAAAAGTAATGGCAAAGATTAGACATCTAGAAGAGGATAAAAAAATCCTTTTTGGAGCCGTTTTCATGGTCAATTTGTATCCAGCCCTTCCTGAGATCATTCCTGACCCCAAGCTTTGGGTAAGGGGGGATGGATTCTCCTCCCTCCATCTGCCCTGGCTTCCTCCTTTGACGGCAAGGGGGATTTTTTTTTCCCCCCAACGGTCACACCCGGTTTTCCAGGTTGCCTTCTAGGGATGCGAGAGGTTAAACTCTCCCAGGCCTTTGCAGGAACAGAGCTGGGTGACAGCATCCCTCTCGGCTTGGCTGGGCTTCGGCACCGAGACGCTTTCTTCTGCGCGCCGGCTGATAGCCGGGCTCCATCCTGCTGCCTGCGATTTCCCCCTGCAGCTCCTGCCAGAGGGCGTCCCCCCACCACCACACACACAGACACTCATGTGCACACCCAGCGTCCATGCTTCTCACAAGGCTCACATTCAGGGGGCTTCCCACCTCCTTTCCCTGCTGCAACCCCGGCAGCATGTCCCCGCGATGTCATCCTGCCCCTGATAAGGCGCAGAGGCGACTGCAAAAGGAAGGCTCCCAGTTGCTCCCGGCGCCAGGCTGGGTAGCAGCAGACATGTCTAACCCTTGCCTATTCCAGGGCCAAAAACAAATGACATCACCTCCTCGTCGTTGTCCCTCCATACAGTCCCGTCCCCCCTCCCCCCGTCCTCCACACCCCCCAGCATCCCTATCAGCCCCACAGAGAGGCGTGTGCATGGAAGGACAAGGAGGAAGAGGGAAGGCAGGGGGAGGAGGTCGGGGAACATGAGGGAAGATGAAGGCTGGAGCTGGAAGTTGGTTACTTTGGCAAAAAGACAAAGCTCTGCAAAACTTCACCGGCCAGACTTCAAAAGGTGGAAAAAAGCCCTGGAGGCTCCTTTCTGGCAGGTTTTGTTATCAAGGGGAGCCCTATCTGCTCGATGGGACTGATGGCTCATGTGAGCCAGAGTGGCTGCTAACCTCTGGCTGAGCTTCCCAGGGCCCCTGAGGAGCCAGACTGTCACTCAATGGAGAGGAGAAGCATCCAGGAGAGGGGACTGTGTGATGGCATTGCCACGGTGTTGTCACTCTGCAGAGCGAGAGGAGCAAGGTCAGGACCAAGGCTGCCCAGAGACGTGGTAGAAGCCTCATCCCTGGAGGTTTTTAAGACCAGGCTGAATGTGTCTCTGAGCAGTCTGATCTAGTGTGAGGTGTCCCTGCTTATGGCAGGAGGTTTGGAACTGGATGATCCTTGAGGTCCCTTCCAACCCTGATAGTTCTAAGGTTCTAATGGCACTCCACTAGGTGCCGTTAGGCAGAGCTGAGTCATTGGTTTTGCTGGTTTCCCACTGTTTCTTCCAGGATGAGGTTGGTCCCTCAGGGGCAGGCAGTGGAGTGAGTTTAGGTTAAGCCAGGAGTGTAGCTGGGTGTTTTGCTGTTCAGGGATGCTTTTTGGGTGGGAGTTTTTGCCACTTCATTCTTTTTGCATTCTAGATACCACACTGGGGGGTTTCCAGAGATGAACTTCCCAGCTTTTAGATCAACATGTCAATATTCAGGGCCCATCCAAAGTCAGACTGGCTGCTTCAGATCTCTTCTTTTGCCCCTAAATCCACAACCACACTTACCTCAGGTGAGGTGTCCTTCCATCAACCAACAGCAGCAAGGTCAGAAAAGCTCCTTTTACTTTTATCATCAGCCTCATGAGCAATTTCTATTTTTATTTCAACCCTGCACTGTGCAAGGAAGATTTCACATGAGAATTGCTCCATGCAGAAGCAGACCAGATGCAGAACGCACCACACTTACTATGTGATCGCTAAGTGAGTTGTTTTACCCATGGGGCTGGGATTTCTCCATCTCAGCCACCTTAAGAATCATAGAATCATAACCTCATCTCAGGGGTGGATAACCTGAGCCATTCATCCAGATCCACCTTGTTATGAGCAGAAGAAGAGGCACATTTTGGAAGGCAAATCATACTTCTGTCTTGGACCCATCTTCTTAAAGAGGATGGATCCTGCTATAGTCTCTTCTGTAGACAGAACAAGAGATAGAGGTTGATAAGGCCATGACAGAGACAAGGAAGTATGGGCTAGAAGAGACACTTCATAACTGCCTAGACAAACCTAGCAGATACCTTTCTTGCTGCCACTCTGGAAGGGCACAGAGGTCAAAGAATCAGGAAATCATAGAAGGGTTTGAGTTGAAAGAGACCTTGAAGATCATTTAGTTCCATCTCCCCTGCCGTGTTCAGGAACACCTTCTACTAGATCAGGCTGCTTGAAACTGCATCCAGCCTGGCCTTGAACACTTCCAGGGAGGGGGCATCCACAGCTTGGTTCTGTGCCACGTCTGCCAGCCTTGTGCACATATTTCAGTGCATATCAAGCAGTGTAAAATCTCAGGTATTAGACAGGATGCTCCCTGGTTCAGAGGAGAGCATGTCTGCACTCTGGACTCAGAAGGCTGTCTAAACCCAACAGTTTTATTTGTGATGGGAAAAAAAACCAAAACCAAGCTGCAGGTGTAGCTGTGGAGGTGTCCAAGAGCAGATTCTACACACAGCTGAGGTTTCAGAGTCCCTGGACTTGTCCCCCTGGGGAGTTAAGGTCCGTGTCAGCGTGGCGGTCCTCAGCGGCAGCAGCGCAGGCGGCCGTTGCTGCAGCTCCCTTCCCAGCGCTCCATGTGGAAGCAGAGCCTCCGACAGCGTCCGTGGCTGCTTCTGCACTGCTGGCTGTCTGAAAGGCCTCTTACTGCAGGGGGAAAGGAGATGGAAGATCTGCTTAAGGGACCTGTAAATCCACTCAGAACCCCACTGGTCATAGAATCATAAAATTGTTAGGATTGGAAGGGACCTCAAGGATCAGCCAGTTCCAATCCCCCTGCCATGGGCAGGGACACCTCACACTACAGCAGGTTGCTCACAGCCACATCCAGCCTGGCCTTAAAAACCTTCAGGGATGAGGCTTCTACCACCTCCCTGGACAACCTGTTCCAGTGTCTCCCCACCCTCATGGGGAAGAACTTCTTCCTAACATCCAATCTGAATCTACCCATTTCTAGTTTGGATCCATTCCCCCAGTCCTATCACTCCCTGACACCCTAAAAAGTCCCTTCCCAGCTTTCTTGTAGCCCCCTTCAGATACTGGAAGGCCACAAAAGTGATTGACATTGACAACAGGAAAAATCATCTGGCTTCACAGAATAGTAGCATATAAGGTTGGAAGGGACCTGAAGGATCATCTGGTTCAAGCTTTCTTGGCAAAAGCATGGTCTAGATAAGATGGCCTAGCAGCCTGTTCATTGAGTCTTAAACATGCCCAATGACGAGGACTCCACCACCTCCCTGGAGAGATTATTCCAACATCTGCTTGTCCTTATTGTGAAAAATTGTCTTGTGTCTAATTGGAATCTCCTAAGAGTAAGATCAAGGTCAGATATGCTTGGGAGAAGCATCCTCCTCCAAGCTGCACCAGGGGAAGTTTAGGCTCGAGGAGAGGAGAAAGTTCTTCCCAGAGAGAGTTGTTAGCCTTTGGAATGTGCTGCCCAGGGAGGTGGTGGAGTCATTGTCCCTGGAGGCGTTCAAGAGGGGATTGGCCTTGGCACTTGGTGCCGTGCTCTAGCAGTCATGAGGTGTTGGGTGACAGGTTGGACTTGATGATCTTTGAGGTCTTTTCCAACCTTGTTGATTCTATGATTCTGTTCTATGACTCTTGGACAACAACGAAAGATAAAGAAGTCTTTCTGGAGCAGGTATTTGATCTATGAGTTGATTTTGTTTGGGTTTGGTTTGTTTTGTTTTTTTTTTAGTAATTGTTTCTTGGTTGGTTTGAAATCTTCCTCCTTTGATAACAAGAGTGTGTGCTGCTTCTCTTTACACACAGCAGAGAGCCCAAGCCTGGGGTTTCTGTAGGGATACCCTGGTGGATATACACCATCAATGGACCAGGCAAACCCTTCTCTCACCTTTATCCCTAGGACTTAACTGAATGAGAGGATAAACAGGCTGAGCAAATCAATCTCTTCTTGGCTATCAGGTTTGTTTCCTTTGAAAGTTACACCACCATAGCCCTAGCAACATCATAGTGACCTTACAGCTGCATGAAACCTCAGCTCCGGATACACACAGAGAAATGCAACCAGTGAGAAAGCTGAGCTGAGGGAGATTTTTCTACTAAAGCAGAATCCCAGAAGAAAACAGATAATAAAATAAATTCACAGTCTTTCCCCCAACTTTGTCCCCTGAAAGATGCTTCTGATCTCATGGAGTTCTGCTTGTTTCCTGGAGGATGAGGCTTGTATCCCCAGGAGGAGCAGAATTCAGGCTCCTGGCTTAGGCTTAGCATTTCTGAGTAGGTTTTGAAGGGATGGAGGGAAGGGGATGTTAAGCCTATGAACCTGGGACACCTGCATCCAGGAGTTCGTGGAGACTATTTCAGAAGAAATTTGATCCTTGGAAGCAAGAGTGAGGTCAGCCTTGGCTTGGCTTGACCTGAGGGCCCTCTCTTGTCCTTGCCTACCTTGGGGGAGGAATCTGATTTTTCTCTCTCCACAGTGTTGCAGAATCCCCTGCGTGAGTATTTTGTCCTTACCGGGAATGTCCTGGAGGAGGAGAATGACAACGACTGCAAAGAGCAGCTGGAGGATCCGCATGGCTGCAGGGGGGAGGCTCCACCACAAGGAGTGAATGGTCGTAAAGAGATGGAGAACAGGGAAATCCTGGATTTATATTGCCTAGGATGGGGGTTGTGTAATGTTCCTGGAGAGGAGGGAACTTTGTCACTCTTAGATGCATTTCAACAGAACAGCAAACAGTTGCACTGGGATGTGCCTGTTCTTGGGCACACCGTGTTGCAGGGGGAGGAAAAAACCACAAATGGATATATAAACACATAAATAAATAAATAAGTGTTAAGACAAGGAGAGAGAGAGAGAGAGAAAGAGAAAGGAAAAGAGAAAGAAAAGAGAAAAGAGAAAGGAAAAGGGAAAGAAAAAAGAAAAAATAAAGAAAAAAGAAAGAAAGGAAAGGAAAGGAAAGGAAAGGAAAGGAAAGGAAAGGAAAGGAAAGGAAAGGAAAGGAAAGGAAAGGAAAGGAAAGGAAAGGAAAGGAAAGGAAAGGAAAGGAAAGGAAAGGAAAGGAAAGGAAAGGAAAGGAAAGGAAAGGAAAGGAAAGGAAAGGAAAGGAAAGGAAAGGAAAGGAAAGGAAAGGAAAGGAAAGGAAAGGAAAGGAAAGGAAAGGAAAGGAAAGGAAAGGAAAATATAAAAGAAAAGGTAAAAGAGAAAAGAAAAAAGAAATAGAAAAAGAGAAAAAGAAGAAAAAGCAAAAGAAGGAAAAAGAAAAAGGAGAAAGAAGAAAAAAATAAAAAGAAAAAATAGAAATTAAAAAGGAAAAGGAAAAGAAAAAGGAAAAGAAAAAGAAAATTAAAAGAAGAAAAGAAAAAAAAGAAAAAGAAAAAGAAAAAGAAAAAGAAAAAGAAAAAAAAGAAAAAGAAAAAGAAAAAGAAAAAGAAAAAGAAAAAGAAAAAGAAAAAGAAAAAGAAAAAGAAAAAGAAAAAGAAAAGAAAAAGGAAAAAAAAGGAAAAAAAGAAAAAAGAAAAAAACTAAAAAGAAATAAAGAAAAAGAAAAAGAAAAAGAAAAAGATAGAAAAAACTAAAAAGAAATAAAAATAAGAAAAAGCAAAAGAGAAAAAGTAGCAAAAAAAAAAGAAATGAAAAAAGAAAAATAACAAAATTAAAAAGAAAATAAGTAAAAGAAAAACAAAAAGAAGAAAAAAAAAAAAAAATAAAAAAGAGAAGGAAGAAAAAGAGAAAGAAGAAAAAGAAAAAAAAATGAATAAAAAGAGACAAGAAAAAGGCCCAAAAGGCAGGGTTTTGTCAACAAATTGCTCTGAGCACTGGGGAGTCTGCTACTGCTGGCTGCTGGAGACAGGATGTTGGGGCTGGCCCAGTCAGGCTCCTCTGGTGTTTGTAAGCTCACGCATGTGATGTTCAAATCCTGTCCAAGTGTCTGCACTATCAAGGGTTTTTTTCTTTCCATCTCCCAGTCTCTGTGTTCAGCACTGACAGAGTCAAGCATGAAAAACTCCAGTCTCCTCCTCAGCCTTCCCCAACACACAAAGCTGGCTTGAAAATGATGGGATCCTTAAAACTCCAAGGTCTGTCTGTGTTTCTCAACTTCTGGACTGCCAAGAGCCTCTCTGCCAGGGCTCTGTTTACAACTGTCAGGGGGAAAAATGGCCACTTAGCATCTTACTCTTTTATGTGTCTCTTAAATGGGAAAGCTGGGATGCCTCCCCAGAATCATCAGGAGCAGGAGTACGAGGGGTGCTTGTGCACTCCAGCTCTCCTGAGAAAATTGGCAAGCTCCCTGCTTTGCACTGATCCTCCAGGTCAATTCCAGGAAACCAGCAGAGGTGGGAATGGAGTTGCAGCTATGGAAAACACCACAAAGCAAACAACCAGCAGAAACCTCTCCCTGGCAACAACAACTAGAGGAAGAGGAAATTAAAACCTCATCAAAATCGCTTTTTACAGCAACAATGCAGCCGAGGGCATCACCGGGGCTTCCATTTTCCCCTCAGTAAGTCACCTGGGGGAGGCTTTCTATTTGCAGGCTGGATGCCAAGCAGAGCCAGAAAACGTAAAACTGTTGGCCTTCAGGCTGCTTGGACAGAGCAAGGATCACCTTCATCAAACAGTGCAGATAAGGGGGCCCTCCAACAGCTGGACTTTGGGTCATGGGACACTGAGCATTCAAACAGGGTGTCATGCCTGGTCACACACGAGCTGGGGACAGAAAACGGGTCTGTAACCCCATCCACAGTGGGGACGGTTGGGAGGCTGCGTGTAGAGCCTCCCTAGAAGTGCTGGTGCTTTGCATATCTGGAGGTACTGCTCGGTGCACTGAATGGAAGACCATAACCCCTCATGTGTCGCTGAGGATCTTCATCTCCGGCGTGAGAGATGGTGAGATGGGGCAGCATTTGTCAAGCAGAAACAAGACTGCAGCTTTTGAGCTATAGTCTGGGGAAGGAGGAGCTGTGGATGCTCATATCATAGAATCATGGGATCATAGAATCATGGGATCATAGAATCATAGAATCATGGGATCATAGAATCATGGGATCATAGAATCATAGAATCATGGGATCATAGAATCACAGAATCATTGAATCACAGAGTCATAGACTCACAGAACCATAGAATCACAGAATCATAGAACCATAGAATCATAGAACCATAGAATCACAGAGTCATAGACTCACAGAATCATAGAATCACAGAATCATAGAACCATAGAATCATAGAACCATAGAATCACAGAGTCATAGACTCACAGAATCATAGAAACACAGAATCATAGAACCATAGAATCATAGAACAATAGAATCATAGAACCATAGAATCACAGAGTCATAGACTCACAGAATCCTAGACTCACAGAACCATAGAATCACAGAATCATAGAACCATAGAATCATAGAACCATAGAATCACAGAATCATAGAACCATAGAATCACAGAATCATAGACTCACAGAACCATAGAATCACAGAATCATAGAACCATAGAATCATAGAACCACAGAATCATAGAACCATAGAATCACAGAGTCATAGACTCACAGAATCATAGACTCACAGAACCACAGAATCATAGAACCATAGAATCATAGAACCATAGAATCCAGAGTCATAGACTCACAGAATCATAGACTCATAGAACCATAGAATCACAGAATCATAGAACCATAGAATCATAGAACCATAGAATCACAGAGTCATAGACTCACAGAATCATAGAATCACAGAACCATAGAATCACAGAATCATAGAACCATAGAATCACAGAGTCATAGACTCACAGAATCATAGACTCATAGAACCATAGAATCACAGAATCATAGAACCATAGAATCATAGAACAATAGAATCATAGAACCATAGAATCACAGAGTCATAGACTCACAGAATCATAGACTCACAGAACCATAGAATCACAGAATCATAGAACCATAGAATCATAGAACCATAGAATCACAGAGTCATAGACTCACAGAATCATAGAATCACAGAGTCATAGACTCACAGAATCATAGACTCACAGAACCATAGAATCACAGAATCATAGAACCATAGAAACATAGAACCATAGAACCATAGAATCAGTCATAGACTCACAGAATCATAGACTCATAGAACCATAGAATCACAGAATCATAGAGCCATAGAATCATAGAACCATAGAATCACAGAATCATAGAACCATAGAATCATAGAACCATAGAATCACAGAGTCATAGACTCACAGAACCATAGAATCACAGAATCATAGACTCACAGAACCATAGAATCACAGAATCATAGAACCATAGAATCATAGAACCACAGAATCACAGAGTCATAGACTCAGAGAATCATAGACTCATAGAATCATAGACTCATAGAACCATAGAATCACAGAATCATAGAACCATAGAATCATAGAACCATAGAATCAGTCATAGACTCACAGAATCATAGACTCACAGAACCATAGAATCACAGAATCATAGAACCATAGAATCACAGAGTCATAGACTCACAGAATCATAGACTCACAGAACCATAGAATCACAGAATCATAGAACCATAGAATCATAGAACCACAGAGTCATAGACTCACAGAATCATAGACTCATAGAACCATAGAATCACAGAATCATAGAAATCACAGAATCATAGAACCATAGAATCATAGAACAATAGAATCATAGAACCATAGAATCACAGAGTCATAGACTCACAGAATCATAGACTCACAGAACCATAGAATCACAGAATCATAGAACCATAGAATCATAGAACCATAGAATCACAGAGTCATAGACTCACAGAATCATAGAAACACAGAGTCATAGACTCACAGAATCATAGACTCACAGAACCATAGAATCACAGAATCATAGAACCATAGAAACATAGAACCATAGAATCATAGAACCATAGAATCAGTCATAGACTCACAGAATCATAGACTCATAGAACCATAGAATCACAGAATCATAGAGCCATAGAATCATAGAACCATAGAATCACAGAAATCACAGAATCATAGAACCATCAGAACCATAGAATCATAGAACCATAGAATCACAGAGTCATAGACTCACAGAACAGAACATAGAATCACAGAATCATAGAACCATAGAATCATAGAACCATAGAATCACAGAGTCATAGACTCACAGAATCATAGACTCACAGAATCATAGACTCACAGAATCATAGACTCACAGAACCATAGAATCACAGAATCATAGAACCATAGAATCACAGAGTCATAGACTCACAGAATCATAGACTCACAGAACCATAGAATCACAGAATCATAGAACCATAGAATCATAGAACAATAGAATCATAGAACCATAGAATCACAGAGTCATAGACTCACAGAATCATAGACTCACAGAACCATAGAATCACAGAATCATAGAACCATAGAACCATAGAATAGAATCACAGAGTCATAGACTCACAGAATCATAGAATCACAGAGTCATAGACTCACAGAATCATAGACTCACAGAACCATAGAATCACAGAATCATAGAACCATAGAACCATAGAATCACAGAGTCATAGACTCACAGAATCATAGAATCACAGAGTCATAGACTCACAGAATCATAGACTCACAGAACCATAGAATCACAGAATCATAGAACCATAGAATCATAGAACCATAGAATCACAGAATCATAGAACCATAGAATCATAGAACCATAGAATCACAGAATCATAGAATGCTTTGTCTTGGAGCATTAAAGGTCATCTAGTCCAATAACCTTACAGTGAGCAACTGGATCAGGTCCAACCTGATGTCAAATACTTCCAGCAATGGGGCATCTGCTACCTCTCTGGGCAACCTGTGCCAATGTTTCACCACCTTCCTTATATTTACCTGAATCTCCCTCTTTTTTTTGGTTTTAAACCAGCACCCCTTGTTCTTTTGCAAGGAAGCCTGGCTAGAAAGACCACATCTTTTTTGTAACTCCCCTTTAAAGGCTGGTGCCTTCTCCAGGCTGAACAACCCCAACTCTCTCAGCCTTCCTTCACAGCACAGATGTATCATTTTTGTGGTCTCCTATGTTCCCTCTCCAGCACACCCAAGTCTTTCCTGTGGTGATGACCCTAGGACACAGCCCTGCAGGTGAGGCCTCACCAGAGTGAAGTAGAGGTGCAGAATCCCCTCCCTCAACGTGCTGGCCACACTACTTTTGATTCAGCCCAGGATACAGCTGGCTTCTGGGCTATGAACATACATTTGTGTGGTGTGGTGAGGCCACATCTGGAAAACTGTGTCCAGTTCTGGACCCCTCAGATCAGGAAGGACCTCAGGGAACTGCTTGAAAGAGTCCAGCGCAGAGCCATGAAAATGATGAAGGGAGTGGAACATCTTCCTTAGCAGAAGAGGCTGAGAGAGCTGAGGGCTCTTTAGCTTGGAGAAAAGGAGACTGAGAGGTGACCTCGTTAATGTTTATGAATATATAAAGGGTGAGTGCCCAGAGGCTGGAGCCAGGCTCTGATGGGTGATGCCCACTGCCAGCACAAGGGGCAACGGTGGAAGCTGAGGCATAAGAAGTTCCATGCAAACAGGAGGAAGAATTATTTCCCTGTGAGGGTGACAGAACACTGGAACAGGCTGCCCAGGGGGGTTGTGGAGTCTCCCTCTCTGGAGCTATTCAAGACCTGCCTGGATGTGTTCCTGTGTGATTTTCTCTAGGTGCTCCTGCTCTGGCAGGGGGTTGGACTGGATGATCTCTCAAGGTCCCTTCCAGCCCCTAACATTCTGTGATCCTGTGATTTGAGCATCCTGCTCTGTGTATGTGGCCTGATGTGTCTGAACATGAGTGTGCAAGCAGCTTGATACACTCTAGAGAGGAGCTTTAGCACAGAGCCAGAGAACCACAAGGCTCCCAATGATGGATGGCAACCCACCACCTTTTATCTCTAGCTGGGCTGCTCTCCCTTGGTGGGAGTTGCACTATCTCAGTGGATGAGCTATGTATGGAGCTGCTTGGATGCCGCAGGCTCCACAGGGGCAGGCACAAAGGTGGCCAGGCTGTGTCACCCACACCACTGCAAAGCGAATCCTGTGCTGCAGCTGTGGTGCACGTGTCGAGCTGGAGAACGTGAACCGGGAAAGAAAGCCAGAAGCAGACAGTACCAACATAAACCAGATTGCCCCCCAGGAGTCAGGGGCAGGAAGTCTCTGTCCCCTGGGCAATTGCTTGAAGAGCAGCTGGGCTTGGTCACTCCAGCATGGGCCCTATGTTGTATTGTCCTCCACTTTTGGTCCAGCAGCTTTCTGCCCTTCAGCACTCCCTCATCTGCCACCAGATGTTCCGTTTCAGCACCCACCAGGCACAAAGGCTGATCTGTGCTCAGCAGTGCACAGCACAGGAGTTATCTCCTGGATGAGTCAGAGGATTTTGAGGCTGGGGAGGAGTTGTCAATCTGCACCTGCTGCATGGTCCCAAGGGGGCAGGATGTTTCCACTGACTTCATCTGCCTTCAGGTCAGAACCCGAGCAGCCTGATTTTTGAATGCAGCCCGGGGTAAACTGATGCCATCAGGAGCAAATCCTTTGTCAACTGAACCTTTGAGAGCTCGTGGTGCAACTTCTCTCTCCCCATCCCTCTGGTGGTTTTTTTACACTGATACATCCCCACAGTTCAGTCTGTGGAGAAGTGACCATGAGCTTAGCCCTGAGCTCAGAACCTCTCTATGGCCATGGACAGGCTGTCATAGAATCAGATTCATTTAGGTTGGAAAAGACCTTTAAGATCACTGAGTCCAGACATTAACCCAGCACTGCCAAGTCCGCCACTAAACCATGCCACTAGGCACCACATCTACAGGTCCTTTAAATAGCTCCAGGGGTGGTATCCCCACCCTGGGCAGCCTTCTCCAGTGCTTCACAATCCTTTCTGTGAAGAAATTTTTCTTAATGTTAGTTCACAGAATCACAGAATCAACCAGGTTGGAAAAGACCTCAGAGATCATCAAGTCCAACCTATTACCTAACACCTGACACCTCCTGACAACTAAACCATGTTCAACCTAAGCCTGCCCTGGTGCAACTTAGGATAGAATAGGATAGGATAGGATAGGATAGGATAGGATAGGATAGGATAGGATAGGATAGAATAGAATAGAATAGAATAGAATAGAATAGAATAGAATAGAATAGAATAGAATAGAATAGAATAGAATAGGAATGGAGTGGAATGGAATGGAATAGAATAGAATAGAATAGAATAGAATAGAATAGAATAGAATAGAATAGAATAGAATAGAATAGAATAGAATAGAATAGACCAGACCAGACCAGGTTGGAAGAGACCTTTGAGATCATCAAGTCCAACCTATCACCCAATGCATCTCATCAACTAAACCATGGCACCAAGCACCCCATCCAGTCTCTTCCTCCAGGGATGGTGACTCCACCACCTCCCTGGGCAGCACATTCCAATGACCAATCTCTCTTTCTGTGAAGAACTTCTTCCTAACATCCAGGCTAAACCTCCCCTGGCACAGCTTGAGACTGTGTCCTCTTGTTCTGGTGCTGCTTCTAGCTCAAGCTTCCAAACCAAGCAAGTCACAGCATGACAGAATCACAGAATGTTAGGGGTTGGAAGAGACCCAAAGAGATCATTGAGTCCAACCCCCTTGCCAGAGCAGGACCACAGAATCTAGCACAGGTCACACAGGAACACATCCAGACAGGTCTTGAAAGTCTCTAGAGAAGGAGACACCACAACCCCCCTGGGCAGCCTGTTCCAGTGCACTGTGACCCTCACAGTAAAGAAGTTCCTCCTCATGTGGAGGCAGAACCTCCTGTGCTGGAGTTTAGATCCATTACCCCTTCTGCTATCACAGGGTGCAACAGAGAATGATAATATCCTTCACTCCACAGGAGAGGGAGGGAGGAGCAGGCTGCATATAACCTCCTTTCTCTGCACAGGGGTGAAGGAGCCGTGCGTGCAGGGGGTTGCATCGGTTTGTGTGGGATTGCTGGGTCGTGAAGGACAACCTAGACGTAAGGGCCTTGCTCGGCTTCCCTGGACCGTGGCCCATCTGAATGCTGTTCTGCCTCTGCCTGCACAGTTCCGTTTGCAATGGCATTTTTACAGCAGAAGCAGAGAATTTCACCTCTGTCTGGCACTCTCTGCCAAGCAAATACTGGCCTGGTGCCTGGGAACAGCAAATAAATCCCTCTGAGGGGATGTCCATGCTGTGCTCCTATGAACTAACCTCTCCAGTCAGGCATGAGGCTTATGCTGGCTGGTTGACACACTGGGCATGAGGGTAGGGCTGTATCCTGGCTGTCCATCTGGCTGCAAAGACCCCAGATGTACCCAAGATGTCTAGATGGGTTCTGAGTCTGCCTCAGGAGCTGGTATAGGTCTTCTGGGGTAGTCCTGAAGGACCCCTGTGTTTGTAGCCACCTGAGCTCTAACAGGTACTAGTAGCTGAGTTAAAGGCTCAGACAAGCCTATCCCCCAAAGATCATGGAATGGAATGGAATGGAATGGAATGGAATGGAATGGAATGGAATGGAATGGAATGGAATGGAATGGAATGGAATGGGATAGGATAGGATAGGATAGGATAGGATAGGATAGGATAGGATAGGATAGGATGGGATAGGATGGGATAGGATGGGAAGGGAAGGGAAGGGAAGGGAAGGGAAGGGAAGGGAAGGGAAGGGAAGGGAAGGGAAGGGGGAAGGGAAGGGAAGGGAAGGGAAGGGAAGGGAAGGGAAGGGAAGGGAAGGGAAGGGAAGGGAAGGGAAGGGAAGGGAAGGGAAGGGAAGGGAAGGAAGAGAAGAGAAGAGAAGAGAAGAGAAGAGAAGAGAAGAGAAGAGAAGAGAAGAGAAGAGAAGAGAAGAAGAAGAAGAAGAGAAGAGAAGAGAAGAGAAGAGAAGAGAAGAGAAGAGAAGAGAAGAGAAGAGAAGAGAAGAGAAGAGAAGAGAAGAGAAGAGAAGAGAAGAGAAGAGAAGAGAAGAGAAGAGAAGTTGAATTAACCAGGTTGGAAAAGACCTTTGAGATCATCAAGTCCAACCTATCACCCAACTTCATGTTATTACTAAACCATGGCACCAAGTGCCTCATCCAGTCTCTTCCTTAACACCTCCAGTGATGGTGACTCCACCACCTCCCTGGGCAGCACATTCCAAAGAGTAATCACTCTTTCTATGAAGAACTTCTTCCTAACATCCAGCCTAAACTTCCCCTGGTGCAGCTTGAGACTGTGTCCTCTTGTTCTGGTGCTGGGTGCCTGGAAGAAGAGACCAACCCCCAGCTGGCTACGACCTCCTTCAGGTAGTTGCAGACAGCAATAAGGTCTCCCCTGAGCCTCCTCTTCTCCAGGCTAAGCAACCCCAGCTCCCTCAGCCTCTCCTCATAGGATCATAGAATGGTTTGGGTTGGAGGGGACCTCCAAAGGTCATCCAGTCCAGCCCTAGTGTAGCAAGCAGGGATATCCTCCACTAGATGAGGTTGCTCAGAGCCTTGTAGAGCCTCGCCTTGAATATCTCCAGGGACGGGGCTTCAACTGCCTCCCTGGGCAACTCATTTCAGTGTTCCACTAGCCTCATGGTAAAGAACTTGTTCCTAACATCCAGTCTAAATCTGCTCTTCTCTAATTTCAAACCATTGCCCCTTGTCATAGAATGTTTTGCCTGGGAAGGGACCTGGAAAGGACATGTAGTTCAACAGCCCTGCAGTGAGCAAGGACATCCCAACCTAGATCAGGTTGTGCTTCCTCATCTGGCATAAGCTTAAAATCTTTTCAGAGTGGATAATTAATGTGGTTTAAATTCTTACCATGCTGTATCTCTTAACAGATGACAGAGGAGCTCTGCTGTTCTGGCTTCCCCTGGCCTGACTGTACCCTTTTAGGCTGGAGGTGAGGAGAAAGTTCTTCCCAGAGAGAGCTGTTAGCCATTGGAATGTGCTGCCCAGGGAGGTGGTGGAGTCACCATCCCTGGAGGTGTTCAAAAAGGGATTGGACGTGGCACTTGGTGCCATGGTCTAGTAGTCATGAGGTGTTGGGTGTTTGTTTGTGTGTTTTGTGTGTGTTTTGTTTTGTGTGTTTGTTTGGGGTTTTGTTTGCAGCTGTTTGTTGTTGTTTTTTTGCAGAGTTATTTCCAGCCAGACCAGCAAGCAAGGGAAAACACAGTTTGGGAGAGCATGTGGGGGGAGGTGGGGCCATGTAATGCAGCAACAGCCTGCATTTACATTACTTCCAGAGAGACAACATTGCTTATGAGCTGTCTGAGCATTTCCCCCTTCCCTGACTGAAAACTGGCTGGCCAGCAGGTCCAAAACATATAGGGAGTAGAAGCCCCATCAGCTGGCAGGGAGGTTTAGAGTCCTGTGTCCAGTTCTGGGCCCCTCAGGTTAGGAAAGATGTTGAGTTGCTGGAAGCTGTCCAGAGAAGGGCAACAAAGCTGGGGAGGGGTTTGGAGCACAGCCCTGTGAGGAGAGGCTGAGGGAGCTGGGGTTGCTTAGCCTGGAGAAGAGGAGGCTCAGGGCAAACCTTATTGCTGTCTACAACTGCCTGAAGGGAGGTTGTAGCCAGGACAGGGTTGGTCTCTTCTCCCAGGCATCCAGCACCAGAACAAGAGGACACAGCCTCAAGCTGCACCAGGGGAGGTTTAGAGTGTATGTTAGGAAGAAGTTCTTCCTACAGAGAGTGATTGCCCATTGGAATGCGCTGCCCAGGGAGGTGGTGGAGTCACCATCATTGGAGGTGTTTAGGAGGAGACTTGATGGGGTGCTTGGTGCCATGGTTTAGTTGACTAGGTGGTTTTGGCTGGTAAGTTGGATGTGATGATCTTGAAGGTCTCTTCCAAGCTGGCCTATTCCTATTCCTATTCCTATTCCTATTCCTATTCCTATTCCTATTCCTATTCTATTCTATTCTATTCTATTCTATTCTATTCTATTCTATTCTATTCTATTCTTATTCTATTCTGTTCTATTTGTACAAGCCCATGTTTCACTTTCTTAGGACACTAGGCTGTAAATATGGTGTCTGAGCATCCCCTAGATAAGAGGTGAGAATCAGCAATGTTGTGGGTGAGTGTGAGAAATAAACTGTTTGGTTTGGACAGGTGCCTTGGTTGAAAGCCTGCCTGTGCTGTACTTGTACATCAGCACACGTCCGAGACATGAGCTGGACCTGGAGAGGAATTTGGCTGCAGATTCAGCCCCATCTCTCTTTTCAGTGGTGGTTCCCAAGCTGACAGCCAGCTCTGGGTAAGCCAGCTGTCCTCATGGCTCATCAAACTGCAGGGGATCTCCAGGGAAGTGCTGGAGACTCCCTGCAGGCCTTGATGTCCTGCACTGTGTTATGGTGACCTGAAGAGAAGAGCTCGGCTGCTCATGAGAGAATGGAGTTGCTCAGATGGATTAATGGTTGGACCTCTGAGGATGGGTCCTGACCCTGGTGAGGTCAATGGGAATTTTCCTGTTTGCTTCATCACAGCAAGAATTTAATCACCCAGGGAGGACTTTTCCCTGGCTCTGACCAAGCCCTCAGCTAACTGGCATAGATCTCTCATTACATCATTGTTTTCTTGCTTTCACAGAAATGTCTGACCCAGAGAGAAATATTTTACCTGGAAAGGGAAGCCAAGAGCTAGCTGACAGAACCAGGGGAGTGTCAAAATTTCATGCTGAAGAAACACAGGAGGGCTGAGAGCAGATCTGGACAGCTAATGGATTTGGGCTGTTGCAGCCCATAGGCAGGAAGCTGCTAGGTGCAAACTTACTAATTGCTTTGGGCTTATTGCTGGGTGATTGCAGAGGAAAGGAGTAGTACATGGAGCAGCTTCTCAAGGATCAGATCCATTCCCCACCATGTTACAAATTAGCAAGCCTGAGCCCTTCCTTGGTTTTACTCTGTTGTGGAAGAGGAATGAGCCTGGGACAACCCTGCTGGGCTTTGGTTTTCTGGTCTAGGTGTGGGAAGCATGGCTGATGGACAGCACATTCCTGCCCTGAACCCCATGGGCAAAGGGGTCTGTATGCATGTGGGGAATGCCTGCTCCTTTTCTGTGCCTTATGTCTTTGGCCAGACCCTTCCAGTGCCTAAAAGAACCTGGCACAGCCTGGAAAGGAATCACAGAATGAAATAGAATCATAGAACAGTTTGGGTGGGAAGGGACCTTTAGAGGTCATCCAGTTCACTCCCTTTGCAATGGGCAGGGACATCTTCAACTTGATCAGGCTGCTCACCTTGAATGTTTCCAGGGATGGGACACCTACCACCTCTCTGGACAACCTGTGCCAGTGTTTCACCACCCCCATCATAAACAATTCCTTCCTTCTCTCTAGTCTGAATCTCCCCTCTTTTAGTTTAAAACCACCACCCCTTGTCCTGTCACAGCAGGCCTCACTAAAGAGATTGTCCTCATCACTCTCATTGGCCCCCTTTAAGTACTGAAGGACACTGAGACCCTTGAATGTGTCCAGAGAAGGGGAACAAGGCTGGTAAGAGGCAGGAGTCACAGATGAGCACTTTGTGGTCTCCTAAACTTCAGCTTTATTGCTTTCAAGTAAAAAGGAAGGCAATTTCTCATCTGTGCACGGCAGCAACAACCAGACATCAAAAGGGACAATAAACTGTGTGGCCCCAGTTTCTTCTCACCACAAAGGTTTCTGTAAAGTCACAGCAAATGCAAAAAGCAACATGTTCAGAAATGCAGGGGTGAATTCACAGCCATGTTCTCCCAGGAGAGCAGCAGTCACAGAAAGGCAGAACACTTCCTTCCCAACAGCAGCTCATTGCTTCTTAGTGGAGCCTGCAGCTCTCCACACGCTGCAGCTTCCCCCTTTGGGGCTCTTCAGCTCTTCGTGGTGGTGTGTGACAAACTCTTACAGCAGAGAATGATGGGCTCAAAGCAGAACCTGGCCAGATATTCACCAGAAATGCAATTCCCAACTCGGCACAAGCCCCCTTCATAGTTACAGCTGTCAGGTCCGTAAGCATCTCCTGTACAAAAAGCCAGCAAGTTGGCGGTTAAAATGCATGGGGATTCCTCTGGCACCCTGTGCCTGGTCAGAGCTGTGAGCATCATGGAGCCTGGGCATGCACAGCTGTGCAGAGAGCACACCCAGGGGCCCTGTCCCAAAGGACAGCTTCAGATATCTTTATTAAAACCCTCAAGTTGCAGAGCCAAGCTCAGAGAATTGTAGTCTGGGTTTGGTTAGAATGGACCTTAATGATCATCTGTTTCTAGGTTGGACTCGATGATCTCAAAGGTGTCTTCCAACCTGGTCTGGTCTGGTCTGGTCTGGTCTATTCTATTCTATTCTATTCTATTCTATTCTATTCTATTCTATTCTGCTCTGCCCTGCTCTACCCTACCCTACCCTACCCTACCCTACCCTACCCTACCCTACCCTACCCTACCCTACCCCACCCCACCCCATCCCACCCCATCCTATCCTATCCTATCCTATCCTATCCTATCCTATCCTATCCTATCCTATCCTATCCTATCCTATCCTATCCTATCCTATCCTATCCTTGCCAAGGGCATGGACACCTTCCCCTAGATAGGTTGTTCAAAGGCCTGTCCAGCCTGGCCCAGCTTTCCAGGGATGGGGTGTCTACAACCTCTCTGAGCACCCTGCTCCAGGGCCTCATCATCCTCACAATGAAGAATTTATTGCCTGTATCTAGTCTAAATCCAGCTTCACTCAAGGAACACTTCTACATGATTTTTCCTGATGTTGCCAAGTACTATACACTGGAGGGCAGAGTGGTTGTCCTCACCCTGCTAAGGGAGACAAATGCAGCCTGAGAGAAAGCAGAAACTTTTCCCCAGAGCATGGGACATCTCCTCCAGGGCTTCTCCAACCAGCCTGCTCCAAGTGGAGTGTCCCGTTTTCACAACTTCTTCCCCTCTCATTTTTGCACTACCCCAAGGGATTAAATAATGCAACCACAGAATTGTTTGGGTCAGGAGAGAGCTTAAGATCATCGTGTTCATCTGTTGATTCAATCTGCCAAAGCACCTCACCCACTGCCTCAGCCAGAAGCCTGAGGACACCTTTCCCCCCACCCCCAGCATTTACAACAGTTTGATCGAACAACGCAGTCATAAAAGCTCATTCCTCCTCCCTGACACCTTTGTTTTCCAGCCTCAGCCTTCCTGGTCTTACCATGAGTGGTCAGAGAGATGAAGATGAAGATGAACCGAAGGATCCCCATTGCTTTGGGTCTGCTGGAAAAGAGCACTGCTGAGCGTGAGCTCTTGCAGAAGCCTCTGCGCGCTGCTGGCATGCTGGGTGGCATCCGGGAAGAGGAGGCAGGAGTTAATTATATTCCAGTCTCAGCAGCAATAGCTGCTTCTAAGAAACCCTTTGTGTCGTTCTGACCCAGTGCTGCAGCTCCAAACAATGCTGACTTGCTTCACGTTCGGTGGTTATCGGCTTCCCCCTTCCCCCACCCCCCCACCCCCCCGGCAGTCGGTGTTTGGGGCTGGGACACGGCCAGCTGGAGGCAGCTCGGGGCAAAAAAGAGGCTCAGGGGGGTCCTCTGCCTTTCACCTGCAGCCAGCAAAGGCCCTGAGGAGCTGCTGGGTGGAAGGATGGCAACCTGTCAGGAAAGACTCCTGAGGAGCTGCAAGGAGGAGAATGGTGCAGGCTAGGAGTGATTCACTTGTCATCTGGGCTCCTGTGGATGTTTTCTCCGTCTGAAACCTCAGTGTGGGTTCGGTGGTGTTTTCCTGCCAAAAAGACCATTCCATCTTTGGCTTCCAAGGAATTTGGGAGTCTTCATTCTTGAGTACAATGAGTACACAGGAGGTGGAGGAGGCAGCCAGTGAGCTTAGTGGTAATTATGTGACATCTATGCAGCTCTTGCTGGAAAATCAACCTGTGATATTGCAGCTGCCCTCATCTGGCTGCTGCCCCTGCTTGGTCCTGCTGTTTGCTGTCCTTTCAGCAAACAGGATGTGTGAATAGATCCTAATTTGGAAAGTGGAAAGAGTGAGGTTAGAAATCCCCTGTCCTCCTCAAAAACTGTGGTTCTGAAGCACTTAACAGGGTCAGAGATTGCTGTCATGGATCAGCAGGCATCAAAAGCTTGATTTACATCCCTTGAGAAGCCTGGGTGTTTGGATTCCTGCATGAAGGAAGATGTCAGGCAAGACACTTAGAATGCCCAGAAGTGTGCCAGGCGGCCAAGGCCAATGGCATCCTGGACTGAATCAGGAAGAGTGTGGCCAGCAGGAGCAGGAGGTCATTCTGCCCCTGGACTCAGCACTGGTTAGGCCACACCTTGAGTCCAGGATGCCATTGGCCTTGGCCACCTGGGCACACTGCTGTTGAAGGCTGGATGATGGAGTTTGGATGATGAGGGGATGTGGTTTCCAAGGATGTTACAGCAAAGCCTCTGTGAATTGGTGTGTGGGGGTGTAATAGAGACACATTCTGCCTCTTTCCATACAAATGTGACTGTTACACCTCTTTATTTAGTGTCTGTTGCCTTTATTACACATGTCACCTCTAGTTAATGATACACTTAGTATGTAAAGGACTCCAGACATCTTCTCTACAATGCTGGGAAGAAAACCTGGTTTCTTTTCTGGGCCATGCATTTCTGTGGTTTTCTGCAGTTTTGCAAGGTCCTTGTTACACTTCTGCACAGCACTTCCACTTTCGGTGGGAACAAAGTCCCTCTTGTTCCTCCAGACATTTGATTGCAGGAGGTACACAGTGCCCCCCTCCTCTTGGCAAGTGTGGAAGTTTGAGGTCGTGTCTGCAATGAAAAGCACTGAAGTCATAGAATCATAGAACTGTTAGGGTTGGAAGGGACCTCAAGGATCGTGGCAGGGACACCTCACACTACATCAGGCTGCCCAGAGCCACATCCAGCCTGGCCTATAAAACCTCCAGGGATGAGGCTTCCACCACCTCCCTGGGCAACCTGTGCCAGTCTCTCACCACCCTCATGGGAAGAATTTGTTCCTAGCATCCAATGTGAATCTACCCATTTCTAGTTTTGCTCTATTCCTCCTAGTCCTATTACTCCCTGACACCCTAAAAAGTCCCTCACTAACCTTCTTGTAGCCCCCTTCAGATACTGGAAGGCCACAAGAAGGTCTCCTCAGAGCCTTCTCCAGACTGAACAGCCCCAACCCTTTCAGTCTGTGCCCATAGGAGAGGCGCTCCAGCCCTCTGATCATTCTTGTGGCCCTTCTCCAGTCACATTCCAGCATCTCCAGATCTTTCGTGTAATAGGGGCTCCAGAACTGGATGCAGTGCTCCATTTGGGGTCTCACCAGAGCAGAATAGCGGGGGAGAATTATCTCCCTTGACCTGCTGGCTACACTTCTCTTGATGCAGTCCAGGATACAATTTGCTTTCTGAGCTGCAAGTGCCCACCACCATCTGAACCAACATGGTCACTGCCATGAAGTTCTGGTTACTGTGTCTCCACAAGGCACAGAGATGGACTATGGGGCTTGCCACAGCACTTGGAAACCAAACAGTGGATGGAAGGATAGTGTAAAGGAAAGGAGAAGATGGATGCAGAATGACCACATTCCACTTGCAGCACAGAAGTAGGTGGTGGTGCTGAGTAAAATTAATAGTGAAAGAGTTTTAAACCAAACAGAAGGAGTTCCTGAGCTAAGTGGTGGTGGTGGTGGTGGTGGTGGTGAAATCCAGGCAGGACTTTTAAACACAAAAGTGCCTAACTCTTAAAATCTTGAGCTGCAAATTCTTGAAAGCCAGCAGAATAGATGAGGAAGTGAAATGACATCGTTGTGGTGGGGATGAATAGTCATTTTGCACACACAACAAAGTAACTGTGTGG
The DNA here is from genome assembly GCA_033816785.1 of Picus viridis. Taxonomy (NCBI): domain Eukaryota; kingdom Metazoa; phylum Chordata; class Aves; order Piciformes; family Picidae; genus Picus; species Picus viridis. The sequence goes on along the minus strand of CM066576.1, from coordinate 6,832,362 downwards.
GAATCTCCACTTCTGGCCACGGGCAGACACAGGACCCTGGATCAGATGAACCTTAGTTGTGATTGGCAGAGCTGGCTACAAAGCATGCACTGGTTGATGACACGCGGGGACCGTTGAGGAGCTCCCAAACCAAGCAAGTCACAGCATGACAGAATCACAGGATGTTAGGGCTTGGAAGGGACTTCTAGAGATCATCTAGGCCAACCCCCTTGTCAAAACAGGATCACCTGGGGGAGGCCACACAGGAACACATCCAGGTGGGTTTTGAAGGTCTCCAGAGAAGGAGACTCCACGAGCTCTTTGGGCAGCCTGCTCCAGTGCTCTGTCACCCTCCCAGTAAAGAGGTTTCTCCTCGTGTTGAGGTGGAACCTCCTCTGTTCCAGCATGTACCCATTGTTCCTTGTCTTACTTCTGGGCCCTAGCAAAAAGAGAGCATCACCTTCATCCTGACACCCACCCCTCAGCTATTCATAGAGGCTGATGCATTCACAGGAAAGAAGTCGGCTGGTGCCTATGTAACACATTCGTGTGGATGCTGGCAGCTGTCCCCAAACAGGTGATCAAAGGAAGCTATACCAAGGAAGGAGGGCCCTGTGTGGGCCACAACTTTTATTCCACTTTTTATGCTGTTTCCCTGGGCATCTCTTCTGCTTGGAGACAGGATGGTGGGCAATGTGTTATTTGGCCCTTGTGCCAAAGCCAATCGTCATTTGGCCATTCTGTTGCTGTCCTCCACGCTGACATGAGTGGAGGAGCAGACAGGTCCATCTTTGTAGGTGGGAGGAGATGGCTTAGGCTATTTGGAGACAATGAGCTTGTGGCTTGCTGCCTCTATCAGTCTCCTGCCTGGGCAGGGTCCCCACACCTACCTATGCAGCAGGTTTTCTGTCGGCGAGCGCAGGTTCCGAAGGCAACAAAGGGTTCTGGGCAGGATTTGGAGTGGAAGCAGTACCCGTGGTACCCAAGGCAATGCAAGGTGTCTCTGGGCAAGCTGAGACCTACAGGAAGAATGGAATTGCTGCAGGATCAGTCCATTTCTCGTGGTCTTCCTCCTGCTGCAACCCCATGGATCCCAGTTAGGGGGTCCGGTAGAAATCCCCCTGAAGCAACTTTGCCAAAAGTTTTGAGAAGCCTTACGGGGCCTCACCAGGACTGTCCAGCTGGAGACAAAGGTAGCTCTTGATGATGGCAAGGTTCTGAACATATCCTGGGTGTGCATGTTGTAGTGGGTAGGGACAACCCACTTTCTATGATTCTAAGTTCAGGGACTGCAGTGCTGCAGGCTGGTCACAGACGGGACAACAATGGTGCTCATGTGTTTGGCATGTGCCTATGACTTAAACCCTAAAACTGGGGTCTGGTCCAACTAACAGGACAAGCAGTTTGCCCAGTTTCTTCCTGGTCTGAGAACCTTACTCTGAGGTGGGGAGTTTCATTAAGCATGAGGAAAGGCCAGGCTGAAAGTGCAGAACTGCAGCAGAATGGCCGAGGAAAGGGAATCATCACACTGAGAGAGCTGAAGCAAACTTCAGTGCTGTAGTTCAGCTTGAGCTGAACACCTCTGCCACGCTTCCTCTGTAAACAAGGGAGTCACTCTTTGACCCCGGGGTAAGATGAGGCAGCTGATTTCCATGGTACCATTGCCCAATAGTTCTGCAATTCAGAGAGTCATGAGGAGCCAGCCCCTGGTTGTGGCTTTTGTCGAGAGGCTCTGATTTGACATCAGGTCACCATAGCTTACGCTTTCATTTCTGCTTCTAGACTGAGAAACAGGGGATGGCTCTATGCAAAAGGAGCTGAGGAGCACAGAGTACATTCTGCACCACTGCATGAGCTAGCTGTACCTCCTACCTGCAGACCCCAGCATGGGTCTTGCCCCTTACCTGGAACAGCCTGGAGGAGGAAAAGGAGAAGAGCCATGAGGCAGGAGAAGAGCTTCATGGTGGAAGGTCTCAGCTGCAGTGTGGAGACAGGGCCAAAAGGCCAGAATCTAAACAGAGGAGGAAGCACTCTTGCATTTATAGGGCTATAGGAACGTGCCTGGCTGTCCAGGGGACCTTGGCAGTGGTGAGTGTGGAAGGCAATGAGTACAGCTTGACCGCTGCACACGGCTAAACCTGAACAAAGGCAGGGGATCACAAAAGCAAGCGGAGAAGCAACTGTACCTCCCTACCCGCTCACTAGGAAAGCTGCTTCTCAAAACCAACCCCACTGGTGGACACTGTTACTTGTTAACTTCAAAGATCAAGGTGGTTGGTAAGGAACCACCTGGAGAAAATGAGCCATTATTTGAGTGAGCATCTGGGAGTATCAGAAGTCCATTGGACTCTATGATCTTAAAGGTCTTGGAGCGCAAGCCCCATGAGGAAAGGCTGAGGGAGCTGGGGTTGCTTAGCCTGGAGAAGAGGAGGGTGCAGGGGAGACCTTCTTGCTGTCTACAACTACCTGAAAGGAGGTTGTAGCCAGGTGGGGGTTGATCTCTTCTCCCTAGCAACCAGCACCAGAACAAGAGGACACAGTCTCAGGCTGTGCCAGGGGAAGCTTAGGCTGGATGTTAGGAAGTTCTTCACAGAGTGATTGGCTATTGGAATGTGCTGCCCAGGGAGGTGGTGGAGTCACCATCACTGGAGGTGTTTAAGAAGAGACTGGATGGGGTGCTTGGTGCCATGCTTTAGTTGCTTAGATGGTGTTGGATGATAAGTTGGACTTGATGATCTCTGAGGTCTTTTCCAACCAGGTCAGGTCAGGTCAGGTCAGGTCAGGTCAGGTCAGGTCAGGTCAGGTCTATTCTATTCTATTCTATTCTATTCTATTCTATTCTATTCTATTCTATTCTATTCTATTCTATTCTATTCTATTCTATTCCATTCCATTCCATTCCATTCCATTCCATTCCATTCCAATTTTCCATTCCATTCCATTCCATTCCATTCCATTCCATTCCATTCCATTCCATTCCATTCCATTCCATTCCATTCCATTTCACTTCTGTGATGCTAACATTGTTAATGACTTTGGGCTCTATGATCTTAAAGGTCTTTCCCAGCCTGAATAATTCTGTGATTGCAGCATTGTTGCTGACTTTGAGCAGAGAGACCAAAGTGCTGTGGTCTCCATTTACTGATGTGAATAAATCAATTTTGTTGCATCATTTCCCACACTGAAAAGTAAAAATTGGACCAACTAAACAGCCAGTTTTCTTTGTGAAATTATTAGGTAGTTCATATTATGGACCCATTTCAGTTGCCCACATGTAAAGGCCTAACCCCTGTGGGCTTGTCCTAGGGTGTGCAAGGAATCTCATGGGTCTACCTGGTAAGATGTAGGACCTTTGAGACAACCTGCAAATGAATAGAGGAGCAAATGGATGGATCTGGAGACCCATGTAGGGCCATCTGAGTGCAGCTCAATGGCAGTGGTTAGTGCTACATCCAGATACCAAGATACCAAGAGGTAGGCATCTACAGCAGAAGTGGCTGCATGAGAATGAGACATTTAATTAGTGGTTCCAGGACTGAGATCACCTACTTAGCTACAGTGGTACCTTAGGAGCCAACACACCTGCTGGCATAATGGTTGGATTTGATGATCTTTAAAGGTCTTTTCCAACCAAAACTTGGTGCCATGGTTTAGTTGATTAGATGGTGTTGGATGATAGGTTGGACTCGATGATCTCAAAGGTCTCTTCCAACCTGCTTTATTCTATTCTATTCTATTCTATTCTATTCTATTCTATTCTATTCTATTCTATTCTAGTCTAGTCTAGTCTAGTCTAGTCTAGTCTAGTCTAGTCTAGTCTAGTCTGTCCTGTCCTATCCTATCCTATCCTATCCTATCCTATCCTATCCTATCCTATCCTATCCTATCCTATCCTATCCTATCCTATCCTACCCTATCCTATCCCATCCTAATGTATTCTATTCTATGATTCTACAGCAGGCTCCTAGGAGAGGTGCAGATCAGCTGAGTTTGCAGATGTCCCAAGCAGCACTCTCTCTTTTGCAGGTGCATGAAGAGGAGAGGACAACTGAGATTCATGACACAGTTTCCATAAGGATATGTCCACATAGTGTTTGAAATGTGCTACCAATGGTTATATTATAGAATCACAGAATTGTCAGGGTTGGAAGGGACCTCAAGGATCATTGAGTTCCAACCCCCCTGCCATGGGCAGGGACACCTCACACTACAGCAGGTTGCTCACAGCCACATCCAGCCTGGCCTTCAAAACCTCCAGGGATGAGGCTTCCACCACCTCCCTGGGCAACCTGTGCCAGTCTCTCACCACCCTCATGGGGAAGAACTTCTTCCTCACATCCAACTTGGATCTACCCATACTGAAAGGGCAGCTGACAGCACAGGTAGTCCTTCAGAGCAGAAGAAACCAATGTTGCTTCCTTGAGTCTGTTTCTGTCAATGGTACTTGTTGGTGTTGTTCCGACCCAGTGGCCTTGGTGTCAACACTATAAACCTCCCCTTGCAAATGTGTTTTGCTCTCTGCCTTTCTGCTTTCTTTGTTCTCTGCCTTTCTGCTTTCCTTGTTCTCTGCCTTTCTGCTTTCTTTGTTCTCTGCCATTCTGCTTTCTTTGTTCACTTTTCATCTCACACTTTCATGTGAACTGGAGTCATGTGAAATGAGTACCCTGGGGCAGCCGTGTGGCGGAATCACAGGATGGGGAGAGTTGGAAGGGACCTCTGTAGATCACCTAGCCCAACCCCCTGCCAAAGCAAGTTCACCTAGAGCAGGTTGCACAGGACCACGTCCAGGTGGGTTTGAATTTCTCCAGAGAAGAAAGAAATGGATGAAATATCCAGGAGAAAGGGATGGAGCAAAGACCTTAGCAAGAGAACTGCAGCAGGATGAGGTTCCTGCTGAAGGCAAGGGGAATGCTTCAACTCTCAGGCAGGATCTGATACTGTACTTTGTCAGACTGGAGCAGGAACTCAGCTTTCTAATTCTGCAAAGTTATATAAAATAAGGAAAAAAAAAATGTTTCCTTTCCTTTTAATGGTGGACCAGAAATTTTCCTTTTTATTTTCGTTTTCTCTTCCCCTTTCTTTTTCTCTTTCTTTTAATTTTTTTCTTTTTCCTTTTTTCTTTTTCTCTTTCTTTTATTTTTCTCTTCCTTTTCTTCTTGTTTTTCTCTTTTTTCTTTTTCCTTTATCTTTTTCTTTTCCATGTTCTTTTCCTTGTCCTTTTTCTTTTCCTCTTTTTCTTTTTCTTTTTCTTTTTCTTTTTCTTTTTCTTTTTCTTTTTCTTTTTCTTTTTCTTTTTCTTTTTCTTTTTCTTTTTCTTTTTCTTTTTCTTTTTCTTTTTCTTTTTCTTTTTCTTTTTTTTTTTTTTTCTTCTTCTCTCCTTCTTCTTCTCCTTCTTCTTCTCCTTCTTCTCCTTCTTCTTCTCCTTCTTCTTCTCCTTCTTCTTCTCTCTTCTTCTCCTCCTTCTTCTTCTCCTTCTTCTTCTCCTTCTTCTTCTCCTTCTTCTTCTCCTTCTTCTTCTCCTTCTTCTTCTCCTTCTTCTTCTCCTTCTTCTTCTCCTTCTTCTTCTCCTTCTTCTTCTTCTTCTTCTTCTTCTTCTTCTTCTTCTTCTTCTTCTTCTTCTTCTTCTTCTTCTTCTTCTTCTTCTTCTTCTTCTTCTTCTTCTTCTTCTTCTTCTTCTTCTTCTTCTTCTTTTTTCTTTTTCTGTTTCTTTTTCTTTTTTCCCTTTCCTTTTCATTCCCTTTCCCTTTTTTCCCTTTTCCTTTTCTTTTTCCTTTTTCTTTTTTTCCCTTCTATCTTTCTTTTAATTTTTCCTTTTCCTTTTCCTTTTCCTTTTCCTTTTCCTTTTCCTTTTCCTTTTCCTTTTCCTTTTCCTTTTCCTTTTTTTCTTTTTCCTTTTCCTTTTCCTTTTTTCCCTTTCTTTTTCTTTCTTGTAATTTTTCCTTTTTCCTTTTCCTTCTCCATTTACTGTTTTTCTTTCTTTATTTTTTTCCTTTTTCCTTTTTCTCTCTATTTTATTTTTCTTTTCCTTTTAATATTTTTTTCTTTTTCATTTTTTTCATTTTTTCTTTTTATTCCTTTTTATTTTTTTTCTTTCTTTTTTTATTTTTCCTTTGTCCTTTTATTCCCCCCCTTCTTCTTTTTTCCTTTCCCTTTTTTACTTTTTCTTTCTTTTATTTTCTTTTTTTTTTTTTTCTTTCTTTCCCCCCCCCCCCCCTTTTTTTTTTTTTTCTGGTACTGTGTTCATGGCTTTTGGTGGAGTCTGTCTCACACTAGTTGCACATGAAGTTCCTGCTACCCCACTTGATGTGTTTGCAGTTTGTAGCCTGCACTGAAGCCAGTCATGCAGCCAGTGTCTCTTCTGCAACATGATTTTCTGGCAGGCACCCAGTGCTTACTTCTCTCTGTTGACTATGAAGGAAGTGCAGAAGACTGCTTCAGATGTAAGGATTTGTATTGTCAGCCTCCAAAAGAGGTGCTACAAAACTCATCCCATCTATCCAATCTAATCTAACATCATCTTCTAGTTTTCCCTCAGGGTCAAAGGAAACACAGGGATTTCCAGAGGGGTATTCAACCTTGTCTTCAAGTATGGAGCACCTCTGTTATAAGGATAGGCTGAGGGAGTTGACACTGTTGAGGCTAGAGAAAAGACGACTCCAGGGGGACCTTAGAGCTGCCTTCTAAGACCTGTAGAGAGCCTACAGGAAGGCTGCAGAGGGACTATTCATAAAGGTGCCTAGCAATAGAACAAGGAGGAATGGTTTTAAGCTGAGGGAGAGTAGGTTAAGGCTGGATGTTAGGAAGAAGTTCTTCAGCATGAGGGTGGTGAGACTCTTAAATAGGTTGTCCAGAGTGGTTGTGGATGCCCTCTCCCTGAAGGTGATCAATGCCAGGTTAGATGAGGCCTTGAGCAGCCAACTCTAGTTGAGAGGAGTCCTTGCCCTTAGATGATCTCTAAGGTCCCTTCCAACCATTCTATGATTCAGTGTGTCTGAAGCAGATGAGCTAACTTAACAATAGCCTGAAAAATGTCCTTTAGGACATAGGGAGTATCAATCCCACCAGGAGGGTCACCTCTTCTGATGGGGACGTGGGGAAGCAATGAGTAGGTATTTCCAGGTATTTCCAGAATGTGCTTGTATGCCTGCTGCAGTCGGTGGTGAAGCATGCAGCAGTTTCCTGTACAGGATGACAGCACAGATGCAGCTAAGATGAATTTCCATGCAGGGCTAGGAATGGGTGGTCCTTCCCTGAGCTGAATGCGGCTTCAGACTGGCTCTGCAGCGTGTGGAATCCATGCGCTAGTTCATGGCTCCCTCTTGTGGCAAAACACAGAATAGCAGCATTGACTCGGTCTGGTTGGAGAAAGGCCTTTAAGATCCGCTCCAAACCAACATTGCAGAGACACCACTAAACCATGTACCTCAGGACCACATCTGAACGTCCTTTAAATCCCTCTAGGGATGTCGACCCCATCACTGCCCTGGGCAGCCTGTTCCAGGGTTTGAAAATCCTTCCAGTGAACGAATTTTCCCAGGGAGGTGGTAGAGTCACCGTCCCTGGAGGTGTTCAAGAGGGGATTGGACGTGGCACTTGGTGCCATGGTCTAATCATGAGGTCTGTGGTGACAGGTTGGACTCGATGATCTTTGAGGTCTCTTCCAACCTTGGTGATACTGTAATTTTTCTTAATATGCAACCTAAACCTCCCCTGGCACAACTTGCTGGAAGAGGAAGGAACAGTAAGATCCTTCTGGAAGGACAGGATTTGTTCAGATGCAAAGAGAGATGCCTCCTTCTGCTCCACCGTCAGCACTGAAGAGAATCACCAAGGTTGAAAGAGACCTCAAAGATCATCAAGTCCAACCTGTCACCACAGAACTCGTGACTAAACCATGGCACCAAGTGCCACATCCATCTTGAATGACTCCAGGGATGGTGACTCCACCACCTCCCTGGGCAGCACATTCCAATGGCTAACAGCTCTCTCTGGGAAGAACTTTCTCCTCACCTCCAGCCTAAACTTCCCCTGGCACAGCTTGAGATTGTGTCCTCTTGTTCTGGTGCTGGTTGCCTGGCTACAATCTCCTTCAGGTAGTTGTAGAGAGCAAGAAGGTCTCCCCTGAGCCTCCTCTTCTCCAGGCAACCCCAGCTCCCTCAGCCTCTCCTCACAAGGCTGTGCTCCAAACCCCTCCCCAGCTTTGTTGCCCTTCTCTGGACATGTTCCAGCAACTCAACATCTTTCCTAAATGGAGGGGCCCAGGACTGGACACAGTACCCAAGGTGTGATTAGGAGACTTGAACATCTCTCCTATGAGGAACGACTCAGAGGACTGAGGCTGTTTAGTCTTGAGAAGACTGAGAAGAGACCTTATCAATGTCTACACAAATCTGAGGGGTGTGTGTCAGGGTGAAGGTGCCAGGCTCTTTTCAGTGGTGCCCAGTGATAGGACAAGGAACAATGGGTACAAGCTGGAAGACAGCACGTTCCACCTCAACCAGAGGAGAAACTTCTTTACTGTGAGGTTGATGGAGCTTCCCAGAGAGGGGCACACTGCAGGCTCTACACTGACTCTCCAGATCACCCTCTCCATCCCTGCACTTTCATCCTGCAGCCTGGATGCCTCTCTGGCACCTCAGGAATGAAGGGTAAATGCCACACCTACAGTTTTACTTTCAGCACAGATTGTGGCTGGTGGAGGCTGTGGGTTATGACCAGAGTGGAGGCCGGGTTATGACCAGAGTGGAGGCCAACACAGGGTGACTGCTCCATTTTGCCTCACCCAGAAGCTGAAGGGAATGAAGCCTTTCTCAGCAAAGTGCAAGAATCTTTCTTGAGTCAGTCCCTCCTGGGGAACTTGGACTCACCCACTGAAGTATTTACCTGGGAGGATGACATGAGGGGACTTCTGGAGGTGGTCAAGTGCAATTACTCAGTGAAAGATCATGGCAATGGGGAGAGGTTTCTGAAGGACAACATGAAAGGTTTCTCCAAGAAGAGGAAAGAGAAGGATGTGGGGAGCACTAATCTGGTCAGCATTACCTCAGAGCCCCCATGAAGGCTGTGGATGAAGTGCTCCTGAAAGCCATGCCCAGGTGAAGAGTGGGATGGTGACTGGGAAGAGTGAACAGGGATTTACCAAGGGCAGGCATTTACCAAGGGCAGGCCACTCTTGGCCAAGATTCTAAGTTTCTTTGAAGAGATGATTTCCTCAGCAGACAAGAGGACATGAAGGAACATCGTCACCATCCCTGGAGGTGTGCAAAGAAAGACTGGATGTGGCACTTGGAGCCGTGGTTTAGTTGTCAGGTTGTGTTAGGTGATAGGATGGACGCGATGATCTCGGAGGTCTTTACCAACCAGGTTGATCCTGTGATTCTGTGATTGTCTTCACTGCAGTTTGACCTCTGATGGCATCCCTCAGAGCCAGCACTGAAGCAGGACAGAGAGACAGAGCACTCAGGATGGATCACAAGGCGGCTGGCAAAGCGGCTGGGCCAAGATGCTGAGCAGGTTACGCACGCCGCTTTGCAGGCCAGCTGATGCTCCTCTCCGCCTCATGCTGCTCTGGGAGCTCTTTGGTGCCTTCGGGATGGCAGCAGAGGATGCTCTGCAGAACAAAGGCCGCAACCAGCCTGCCAGGCCCAGGGGGCAGCCAGGGGCAGGGGCCAGTGGCGCAATGGATAACGCGCCTGACTACGGATCAGGAGATTGCAGGTTCGACTCCTGCCTGGCTCGATGCTTTTGGCCTGACACCTGCCTCCTCCTCATACCTCAGACAGAGCTCTCCTTCTCCTGGCCATTGGACCCTCTGCAGCGTAAAAGTGCTGAAGTGTTCTGCTTGCCCTAAAGGAAGGAAAGAGTTCCTCCAGACCTTAGGGTGGAACTGGGCACTGCAGAAGGGGCCAGAGCTGAGACCTACACAACAGTGAGAGACCCCAGAGCTAACTGTACAATATCAATAATGTTGGAAAAGACCTCAAAGATCATCAAGTCCAACCTGTCACCCAACACCTCATGAATACTAAGCCATGGCACCAAGTGCCATGTCCAATCCCTTTTTGAACACCTCCAGGGATGGTGACTCCACCACTTCCCTGGGCAGCACATTCCAACATCTTAACAACTCTCTCTGTGAAGAACTTTCTCCTCACCTCAAGCCTAAACCTCCTCTGGTGCAGTTTGAGACTGTGTCCTCTTGTTCTGGTGCTGGCTGCCTGGCAGAAGAGACCAAACCCCACCTGGCTACAACCTCCCTTCAGGGAGTTGTAGACAGCAAGAAGGTCTCCCTGAGCCTCCTCTTCTCCAGGCTAAGCAACCCCAGCTCCCTCAGCCTCTCCTCACAGGGCTTGTGCTCTAGACCTCTCACCAGTCTCATTGCCCTTCTCTGGACATGTTCCAGAATCTCAATGTCTCCTGAGCTGTCACCCTGCAGACTGGACAGAGTCAGAAGTCTCAGACTTGTTCTTACATATTCAGCTTTGAGGCTCACATTTGGTTTGCTGCTGGATTTCATTTCTTTGAGTAGTTCTGTGTGCAACATCAGCGAGCCCTCTGGGCAGCACACACAGGCCACCTGCCTGCAGGACTGCCTCAAGCCTGGCCAAAGCATGATTCAGAAACCCGACCTTGTGATCCAGGTGCAGATATTCTGCCTTTGTGTCACAAAGTCAGGGTGGAGGCACGCAGTACCTGGGCCAGCAGGTCTAGGGAAGTGATTCTGCCCTTTTACTCTCCTCTCAAGACCTCAGGACAGGAAAGATATGTTGGAGTGAGTCTAGAGGAGGCCACAAAAATGATCAAAGAACTGGAAGCTCTCTGCTGTGAGGACAGGCTGAGAGAGCTGGGGTTGCTCAGCCTGGACAAGAGAAGGCTTTGGGGAAGACCTTACTGCAGCCTTTCAGTACCTAAAGGGGCCATTCAAAAGGATGGGGTGAGACTTTTTAGCAGGACCTGCTGCAACAGAACAAGGGGTGATGGTTTTAAACTAAAAGAGGGGAGAGTTAGACTAGAGAGAAGGAAGAAAGCTCCTCTTCTCCAGAACAATTAAACCCAGTTCCTACTGCTTCTCCTCTTACAGTGAGTGCTCCAACAGCAGCCATTCGTGACAGCACTTCCAGTTTATCAGTGTCCTTATACAGGGGTTCCCAAAGCCGCATGTAGCAGTCCTAATGTAAACCATGAGTAAGCAGTGAGAGTAGAGGGATGCAATAGTGACTAGGTGAGGGTGGTGATTCAAGGTGCCCAGTTCCACCATAAGGACTTGGGGGAACTCCAGTTTTTGCTCTGCAGAAAGCCCTGAAGATGGGTGACGTCCAGGAGAAGGAAAACCCTGTCTGAGGTATGAGGAGGAGGCAGGTGTCAGGCCAAAAGCATCGAGCCAGGCAGGAGTCGAACCTGCAATCTCCTGATCCGTAGTCAGGCGCGTTATCCATTGCGCCACTGGCCCCTGCCCCTGGCTGCCCCCTGGGCCTGGCAGGCTGGTTGCGGCCTTTGTTCTGCAGAGCATCCTCTGCTGCCATCCCGAAGGCACCAAAGAGCTCCCAGAGCAGCATGAGGCGGAGAGGAGCATCAGCTGGCCTGCAAAGCGGCGTGCGTAACCTGCTCAGCGTCTTGGCCCAGCCGCTTTGCCAGCCGCCTTGTGATCCATCCTGAGTGCTCTGTCTCTCTGTCCTGCTTCAGTGCTGGCTCTGACAGATTTGCCTGAAGCGTGATTGTAGACAGGTGGGGGTTGGTCTCTTCTCCCAGGCAACCAGAAACAGAACCAGAAGACACAGTTTCAGGCTGCACCAGGGGAGGTGTTTAAGAAGAGACTGGATGGGGTGCTTGGTGCCATGGTTTAGTTGATTAGATGGTGTTGGATGATAGGTTGGACTTGATGATCTCCAAGGTCTTTTCCAACCTGGTTAATTCTATTCCATTCCATGCCATTATATTCCATTCCATTCCATTCCATGCCATGCCATGCCATGCCATGCCATTCCATGCCATGCCATGCCATGCCATTCCATTCCATTCCATTCCATTCCATTCCATTCCATTCCATTCCATTCCATTCCATTCCATTCCATGCCATTCCATTCCATTCTCCCCCCCCCTGCACCCTTCCCTCGCCCCTGCACATGGGACAAGAGAAGAACTGAGGCAAGCAGAGAGAGCTGTTTGTTAACACTTGGCCACAACAAAGCAATGCAGCCCAGGTCAGCAAAGCCAGCAGAAACCAGAATCTGGTACCTGCCAGAGCAAAGGAAGCAAAAAGAGAGAAAGTCAACTTATACGAACTAACTTTGTTACTAGTCTGCCCAATGGGATTATTCAGGATTTATCCTTCCTTTCCCTTTCACATCCAGTGGTAATTTCTTTACATTCTATCACTTTCTGTTCATTGTCTGTGGAAAATGCTCTTGGCACAGCCTAAAACCACCACGGAGCCCTCTTTGCAGGCTCAGCAGGGCAGCTGGCCAAGATACTCCCAGTCCTTTGTCAAACGGACTGGAGCTCCTCTTCTGTGATAGTTTGGGGGTGGGGTGGTGGAAGTTCAACCCACCACACCTTCCCTGAAAGAGCAGCCCACGAGCATTAAATCCAGGGCGAGGTTTGCCCAGCAGCGCTGCCAGCTCTGACCTCGTGGCGCAATGGTAGCGCGTCTGACTCCAGATCAGAAGGCTGTGTGTTCAAATCACACCGGGGTCAAGGTGCTGTGCCTCTGCGGGCTGGCGCTTCGAGGTGTCTGCAGCATGGGCGCTTGGTTTTGTCACTCTGCATCCCACAGCCCTGGGGAAGGGCAGCAAATGAGACCTGGCAGAGCCGGTAGTCTTGCCTCGCTCCAGCAGCGTTGGGAAGTAGCAGGGTAGCTTTGGTCTTCTTTCATCCTGCGTCTACAAATGAATCATAGAAACAGCCAGGTTGGAAAACACCTCAGAGATCATCGAGTCCAACCTATTACTTAATACCCAGCACCTCATGACAACTAAGCCATGCCTTCAAGTGCCACATCCAATCCTTTTTTGAACACCCCCAGGGATGGGGACTCCACCACCTCCCTGGGCAGCACATTCCAATGGCCAATCTCTCTTTCTGGGAAGAACTTTCTCCTCACCTGCAGCCTAAACTTCCCCTGCAACAGCTTGAGACTGTGTCCTCTTGTTCTGGTGCTGCTTGCCTGGGAGAAGAGACCAACCCCCTCCTAGCTACAACCTCCCTTCAGGTAGTTGTGGACAGCAAGAAGGTCTCCCCTGAGCCTCCTCCAGGCTGAACAACCCCAGCTCCCTCAGCCTATGAGATAGGATTAGAGCAGAGGACTTCATCAGAGGCTGTCCTCCAGATGTCGCCACCTCACTGTTGTTTAACATACCATAGACAGAATGAATTGGGCTGGAGAGGACCTTGAAAGCTCATCTAATCGACCCACACACACACTCCCCCCACCCAAGCAGTATGCAGGGACATCTTAAGCTGCTCTCCTCTCTGAGCAGCTGAGGAGAATCACGTTCCTTCATCTGAAGGATGAAGTGGCCGAGCTGAAGGAGGAGGTGTCTAGGCTGAGGTCAATAAAGGAAAGCGAAAGGGAGTTGGACTTGTGGGAGAAGGCTCTGCAGATCTCCCCTGCTGAGGGACGGGCCCCTGAGAACGGAGAGGGATGGACACGGGTCCCTGCCAAGGGTGGCAAGAGAAATCCGCCCCGGCCCTCTCCTCCTCCTCCGCTGCCCTTGCATAATAAGTATGAGGCCCTGCAGGCTGAGGGCGGTGGGGATGAGAGGGCTGAGGAGCAGCCATCTGGGGGGAGATCAATGCCAAGCAGTCCCCGCCGGCTGTAACGACCAGCTCCGGGGGCAGCCTAAGGCCAAGCCTAAGGCCAAGCAGTTCCCAACAGCTATAACGACAAGCTCCACAAAGAAAACGAGAAGGGTTATAGTTGTTGGGGACTCTCTCCTGGGGGGTGCTGAGGGACCCATATGTCATCCCGACCCATCCCACAGGGAGGTCTGCTCTCTACCCGGGGCGCGAGTAAGGGACATTGCAAGGGAATCCCCAAGCTCATCAGTCCCTCTGACTATTACCCTCTACTGGTGATACAGGCTGGGAGTGATGAGATCGACAAGAAGGGCACCAGGGCAATTAAGAAGGAGTTTAGGGCCCTTGGACAGTTGATCGATGGGGCAGGCGCGCAAGTGGTGTTCTGCTCAGTTCCCTCAGTGGCAGGGGAGTACACTGAGAGGAACGGGAGAACCCACACCATCAACAAGTGGCTCAGGGAATGGTGCCAGCGGAAGAACTTTGGTTTCTTTGATCATGGGGCAACTTTTACGGCACCTGACCTGCTGGGTCCTGATGGGGTACATTTATCTAGAAGGGGCAAGAGAGTCCTAGCACTAGAGTTGGCAGGGCTCATTAGGAGGGCTTTAAACTAGGTCTGAAGGGGGTGGGTGAAGACATCGGTCCCTCTGCAGAGGTAAGAGTAGGGCACAAGGTAGGGTCAACTGAGAGGTCGGGAGCCCAGCTGCAGTGCATGTACACCAATGCACGCAGCCTGGGCAATAAGCAAGATGAGCTGGAGGTCCTAATCCACCAGGGCAACTATGATATAGTTGCCATCTCAGAAACATGGTGGGACAACAGGCACGATTGGAGTGCTACACTGGGGGGTTACAGGCTCTTTAGGAGGGATAGGCGAGGGAGAAGAGGAGGAGGGGTGGCTTTGTATATTAGGGAGACACTTTCTGCCTCTGAACTTGAGGTGGAAGATGAGGGAATTGAGAGCCTGTGGGTTAAAATCAGAGGGCAGCCCAACAAATCTGACATCCTGGTTGGAGTCTGTTATAGACCACCCAACCAGGATGAGGAGGTTGATGAATTATTCTACAAACAACTGGAGGCTGTTTCAAGATCATCAGATCTTGTCCTCGTGGGTGACTTCAACCTGCCAGATATCTGCTGGGAACTTAATTCAGCAGAGAGAAGGCAGTCCAGAAGATTCCTGGAGCGAATAGAGGACTGCTTCCTGACGCAGCTGTTAAGCGAGCCTACCAGGGGACAGGCTCTGCTTGACCTGCTGCTCTCCAATAGGGAAGGGCTGGTGGGAGATGTGACCGTGGGAGGCTGCCTAGGGTGCAGTGACCACGAGATGGTGAAGTTTTCAATATGCAGGGAGATAGGGAGGAGTACCAACAGAACCTTCACCTTGGACTTCCGGAGGGCAAACTTCAGCCTCTTTAAGAAACTTATTTGTAAAGTTCCCTGGGTACCAACCCTCATGAACCGAGGGGTCCAGGAGGGTTGGACCTACTTCAAAAGGAGCTCTTGAAGGCACAGGAACTGGCGGTTCCCATCTGCCGAAAGATGAGCCGGCGGGGAAGGCGACCGGCCTGGATGAGCAAGCAGCTCCTGGAGGAATTAAGGGAAAAAAGAGGCTGTATCACCTTTGGAAGGAGGGGAAGGCTTCTCGAGGTATGTTCACGGAAGTGGTTAGATTATGTAGGAATAAAATTAGAGAAGCAAAGGCCCAGTTGGAACTGAAACTGGCCACCTCTGTGAAAGAAAATAAAAAGCAATTTTACAAATATATCAACGCTAAAAAGAAGGGCAAGAAGAATCTCCAGTCCTTACTGGACCTGGAGGGGAACACGGTGACCGAAGATCAGGAAAAGGCTGAGGTCCTGAACGCCTTCTTTGCCTCGATGTTTAACAGCAAGGTAGGAGTCCAGGATGAGTGGCCTCCTGAGCTGGGTAGTAGGGTTGGGGAGCAGTGTAATGCCCCAGAAATCCATGAGGAATTAGTTCGGGACCTGCTGAGCCACTTGGACATCCACAAGTCCATGGGACCGGATGGGATCCATCCTAGGGTGCTGAGAGAGCTGGCAGATGAGCTGGCCAAGCCGCTCTCCATCATTTTCCTCCAGTCCTGGCTCACTGGAGAGGTCCCAGATGACTGGAAACTGGCCAATGTGGTCCCCATCCACAAGAAGGGACGGATGGAGGAACCCGGAAACTACAGGCCAGTCAGCCTGACCTCAGTGCCAGGGAAAGTGATGGAACAGATTATCCTGGCGGCAATAACTGCACACCTGCAGGATGGCCAAGGGCTCAGGTCCAGCCAACATGGATTTAGGAAGGGCAGGTCCTGCCTCTCCAACCTGATCTCCTTCTATGATCAGGTGACCCGTCTGGTGGACGTGGGGAGGCCTGTGGATGTGGTCTACCTGGACTTCAGCAAGGCCTTTGACACCGTCCCCCACAGCAAACTGCTGGCTAAGTTGTCAGCTCATGGTTTGGACAGTAACACTCTGCGCTGGGTTAGGAACTGGCTGGAGGGCCGAGCCCAGAGAGTGGTGGTGAATGGTGCCACATCCAGCTGGCGGCCAGTCACCAGTGGTGTCCCCCAGGGATCAGTGTTGGGCCCCATCCTCTTTAACATCTTCATTGATGATATGGATGAGGGAATTGAGTCAGTCATCAGCAAGTTTGCAGATGACACCAAGTTGGGAATAGATGTTAGTCAGTTAGAGGGTAGAAAGGCTCTGCAGAGGGACCTCGACCGACTGGACAGATGGGCGGAGTCCAATGGGATGACATTCAACAAGTCCAAGTGCCGGGTGCTGCACTTTGGCCAGAGCAACCCCATGCAGAGCTACAGGCTGGGGTCAGAGTGGCTGGAGAGCTGCCAAACAGAGAGGGACCTGGGGGTGCTGATCGACACCCGCCTAAACATGAGCCAGCAGTGTGCCCAGGTGGCCAAGAGGGCCAATGGCATCCTGGCCTGTATTAAGAATAGTGTGGCCAGCAGGAGCAGGGAGGTCATTGTGCCCCTGTACTCTGCATTGGTTAGGCCACACCTTGAGTACTGTGTCCAGTTCTGGGCCCCTCAGTTTAAGAAGGACATCGAGACACTTGAACGTGTCCAGAGGAGAGCAACAAGGCTGGTGAGAGGCCTTGAGCACAAGCCCTATGAGGAGAGGCTGAGGGAGCTGGGGTTGTTTAGCCTGGAGAAGAGAAGGACCAGGGGTGACCTCATTGCCCTCTACAACTACCTGAAGGGTGGTTGTGGACAGGAGGGGGTTGGTCTCTTCTCCCAGGCAACCAGCACCAGAACAAGGGGACACAGTCTCAAGCTGTGCCAGGGGAGGTTTAGACTCGAGGTGAGGAGGAAGTTCTTCACTGAGCGAGTCATTCGTCATTGGAATGGGCTGCCCGGGAGGTGGTGGAGTCGCCGTCCCTGGAGGTGTTCAAGAGGAGACTGGACATGGCACTTGGTGCCATGGTCTAGTTGTGAGGTCTGTTGGGACGGGTTGGACTTGATGATCCTTGGGGTCTCTTCCAACCTTGGTTATACTGTGATACTGTGATACTGTGATACGTTTAGCTACATCACAACACTGACACAACTGTCCTTCCCATCCTTCTTCTGACAAGCTTCATTTGACCCACTGCTTGACTATTTCCACTGTCACCCATCACCAGACACCATCAGCACACAGGGAGGTGTGCAAGAATAACATGTAGCACCCCGAAATTTCCCTGTTTATCACCTATCCTCCTGCCTCAACTCAGTGGAAGGAGTCAGAAAGAAAATTAAACCCCAGACTTTAAAGCCAAATATGTATGTTGGACTCTGCTGGAGAGAGTCCCAAGGAGGGCTACCAGGATGATGAAGAGACTGGAGCACCGCCCTAGGAGGAGAGGCTGAGAGACCTGGGACTGTTTAGTCTGGACAAGAGAAGACTGAGAGGGGATTTAGTACATGTTTACAACTACCTGTGGGTTGGGTGTCAAGAGACAGGTGACAGGCTCTGCTCAGTTGCACTCTGTGATAGGACAAGGGGCAACAGATGGAAACTGCAGCACAGGAGGTTCCACCTCAACACAAGGGAGGAACTTCTTCACTGGGATAGTCACAGAGCACTGGAACAGGATGCCCAGGGAGGTTGTGGAGTCTCCTTCTCTGGAGACTTTTCAGACCCATCTGGATGCATTCCTGTGTGACCTGTGCTGGATTCTCTTGTCCTGCTCTTGCAGGGGGTTTGGACTCGATGATCTCCAGAGGTCTTTTCCAAGCCCTATCATCCTGTGATATGTAACTATTCACAATCAGCTTCAGATGACTAGGCAGCCCAGAGACCTCTGCCTTGCAGGTCCTATTTGAGGAGCGGTGACGCATGGGGCTTGCCCGTGAACAAGCACCACATATTTGTATCAATATAGAGTTAGGTTTTTAGCTGTGTTTTTCTAATTCCTTACCATGGCCAAATCTTCAACACATGATCTTTGTACCAACATCCACAAAAATCACAGACAGTGTCCCCCTGCAGAGCTGGAGATGTGGGTGAAGCGTGGGTGAAACTGTTTTACAGCGTCAGCAAGCACGTGGGAGTGGAAAGCACAGAGGGGACTCTTGAGAAATGCAGCTTGGAATGGTGCTAGAAAGCCTCAGCCTTCTCAAAGGGCATTTGCCTGGCAGTGTCTGGCTCATTACCCAGGAGGAATTCCATCCCAGGGGGTGTGGGGGTGTAGGGGTGTGGTTTGAGATGCTGCCATTAAAGGCAGGGGTTCCTGGAAAAGAGTTGTGTGGGGCCATGGGACCTATTGGCCGGGGGTGGTTCCGTGGAGAGCTTTATGCAGAAGACTGGATGTGCCCCCTTAGGTGCTGTGGGTTGGCTACCTGCAGATGGCCTTGTGGGTTTTGTCAGCCTCAGCAGATGAAAATCAAATTGGCTCATGCCTGTGAAAAGGGTCTTCTCCCAGGCAACCACCAACAGAGCAAGAGGACACAGTCTCAAGCTGTGCCAGGGGCGGTTTAGGCTGGAGGTGAGGAGAAAGTTCTTCACAGAGGTGTTAGCCATTGGAATGTGCTGCCCAGGGAGGTGGTGGAGTCCCCATCACTGGAGGTGTTTAGGAAGAGACTGGCTGGGGTGCTTGGTGCCATGGTTTAGTTGCTTAGATGGTGCTGGGTGGTAGGTTGGACTCAATGATCTCAAAGGTCTTTTCCAACCTGGTTAATTCTATTCTATTCTAAGGGAGTTCAAAAATCAGCAGCTCAGGGCTTTCCCTTTCTTTTTGAGGGACTCTTGCAGGCTGGTCTCTGTGGGTGCTGCAGTATCACTCCTACTTTGAGTTAAGAGAGGACCAAGCCTCATACACCAGTGTGAGGACCAGAGCAGTGAGGAAACACCATTCATGGATGGGGAAATGAAATACGGAGAGAGGAAGAAAACAGATTTACATGGTGCTCCCCGAGACTCACCTTATGCTTATCTCAAGGAGAAATTTAAGAGACAAAGATAGAAGATGTCAAGGAGACACTCAAGGTCCTGTCTCTGACCCCTTAAGAAGTTGTACAGTCATATATTGAATTATAGAATGGCTTTGGTTGGAAAAGACCTTTGAGATCCTTGAGTCCAGCCGTTACCTAACTCTACCAAACCTGGTGCTAAACCATGTCCCTTAGCACCACATCTCTGTCTTTTAAACACCTCCAGGGAAGGTGATTCAACTGCCTCCCTGTGGAGCCTCTTCCAGCATTTGCTATCTTTCTCAGTGAAGATGTTTCTTCTAATATCCAGTCTCAATCTCCCCTGCTGCTTCTTGAGGCCATTTCTTCTTGTCCTATCACTTGTTACTATGAAGAAGAGACCAACACTCAGCTCACTGCAGCCTCCTCTCAGGTAGTCAGAGAGTGTAGAAGGTCTCCCCTCAGCATCCTAAACAACCCAGGATGAACAACCCCAGATATCTCAGCTGCTCTTCTTAAGAGCTGTTCTCCAGACTCTTCACCAGCTTAGATGGTCTTCTCTGGACACACTCCAGCACCTCAAAGCCTTTCTTGTAGTGAGGGCCACAAAACTGAGCACAGTACTCATGGTATGGCCTCAGCAGGGCTGAGTACAGGGGGACAATCACTTTCCTGCTCCTCCTTGTCACACCGTTCCGGGTACAGGCCAGGATGCTGCTGGCCTTCTTGGCTACCTGAGCATACCGCTCATGTTCTCATTCTCTTGTTCAGATGGTTGTCAACCAACACCCCCAGAGCTTTCTCTACTGAGCAGCTTTCCAGCCAGTCTTCCCCAAGCCTGTGGAACTTCCTAAGGTTTTCATGACCCAAGTGCAGGACCCAGTACTTGGTTTTGCTGAAACTCATAGAGCTGGCTTTGGCCCATCAATCCAGTCTGTCCAGGTCCCTCTGTAGAGTCTTCCTATGCTCAAACAGGGCAACATTCCCACCCAGCTTAGTGCTGTCTACACACTTACCGAGGGTGCACTCAATCCCCTTGTCCAGAGCACTGATAAAGATAGTGAAGAGAACTGGTCCCAGTACTGAGCCCTGGGAAATGCCACTTTTGACCAGTTGACAACTGGATTTAACTTTATTCACCACCACACTTTGGGAATGGCCATCTAGCCAGATTTTAAGCCAGTAAAGAATAGAATAGAATAGACTAGAATAGACTAGAATAGACTAGAATAGACTAGAATAGACTAGAATAGACTAGACTAGACTAGACTAGACTAGACTAGACTAGAATAGAATAGAATAGAATAGAATAGAATGGGATAGGATAGGATAGGATAGGATAGGATAGGATAGGATAGGATAGGATAGGATAGGATAGGATAGGATAGGATAGGATAGGAAAGAATTGACCAGGTTGGAAAAGACCCTCAAGATCACCAAGTCCAGCCTATCACCCAACACCATCTCATCAACTAAACCATGGCACCAAGTGCCTCATCCAGTCTCTTCCTAAACACCTCCAGGGATGGTGACTTCACCACATCCCTGGGCAGCACATTCCAATGGACAATCTCTCTTTCTGGGAAGAACATCTTCCTAACATCCAGCCTAAGCCTCCCCTGGCACAGCTCGAGAATGTGTCCTCTTGTTCTGGTGCTGGTTGCCTGGGAGAAGATGCCAACCCCCACCTGGCTATGGCTGCAACCTCCCTTCAGGTAGTTGTAGACAGCATCCACCCATCCAAGCCATGAGGTATTTTCAACACACAAAGAATGCAATTCCAGCAAGAAAAGTAAATGTAATTGATCTTAAACTAGACACTGGGAAGAACTGTGGAAGTCACAAAGAGTGAGCTCCTGCTCTTCAGCCAGGCACAGGCATTCTTCCCAGCCCCAGAAGACATAGCCCACTAATTGGTGGAAAGAGAATACCACCTACACCTCAGACCCCTGCATCCATTACACAATGCACTGATTAGCTCATTAGATCTTGGTTATGTCATTGATTACACAACAGTTTACACAGCAGGGTTGTGCCCTCAGAAGATGTGAGCTGCTTTGCAGAGGGTTGGAATTGGGTAACTAAGTAAACTGAAGGAATGGAGGTGTTTATTAGAAGGGAGTCCTCCAGGTAGCTCTTTTGCCTTGTTGTTCAAAGGGTTATATCTCAAGTTGTCACATGCCACTCTGTGGACATATTTTAGTGTTAGATTTGTGACATGTTTCCTTTTTGCATCATCCCTTTCCCTGTGTCATCTGCAATGGCTGACTGTGAGCCCACCCGCTGGGCTGCGTCCAGCTCTGGATTCCTCTGCACAAGACACTGATGGACATTTTGGAGCAGGTCCAGAGGAGGACATAAAAGCCATCAGAGGGCTGGAACACCTCTGCTGTGACACCAGGCTGATAGAATTTGGGTTGTTCAGCATTGAGAAGAGAAGGCTCCAGGGGGACTTTATTGTGGCTTTTCAGTTCTTAGAAGGCAGCTATGGGGACAACAATTTCAGCAGGGCCTGTTGCAGCAGAACAAGGGGTGATGGGTTCAAATCAAAAGAGGGGAGAGTTGGACTAGATATAAGGAAGAGAAGAGGCTGAGGGAGCTGGGGCTGCTTAGCCTGGAGAAAAGGAGGCTCAGGGGAGACCTTCTTGCTGTCTACATCTACCTGAAGGGAGGTTGTATCTAGGTGGGGGTTGGTGTGTTCTCCCAGGCAAGCAGCACCAGAACAAGAGGACACAGTCTCAAGCTGCACCAGGGGAGGTTCAGGCTGGATGTTGGGAAGAAGTTCTTCACAGACAGAGAGATTGGCCATTGGAATGTGCTGCCCAGGGAGGTGGTGGAGTCCCCATCACTGGAGGTGTTTAGGAAGAGACTGGATGGGGTGCTTGGTGCCATGGTTTAGTTGATTAGATAGTGTTGGGTAATAGGTTGGACTCAATGATCTCAAAGGTCTTTTTCAACCTGGTTAATTCTATTCCATTCTAAGGGAGTTCAAAAATCAGCAGCTCAGGGCTTTCCCTTTCTTTTGAGGGACTCTTGCAGGCTGGTCTCTGTGGGTGCTGCAGTATCACTCCTACTTTGAGTTAAGAGAGGACCAAGCCTCATACACCAGTGTGAGGACCAGAGCAGTGAGGAAACACCATTCATGGATGGGGAAATGAAATATGGAGAGAGGAAGAAACCAGGTGTTTAGGAAGAGACTGGATGGGGTGCCTGGTGCCATGGTTTAGTTGATTAGATAGTGTTGGGTAATAGGTTGGACTTGATGATCTCAAAAGTCTCTTCCCACCTGGTTAATTCTATTTTATTCTGTGCAAAGCCTTCCCATGTAACTTGTCAGCAGAGTGGTTTATGGCACTTCACACGAGCTAAATGGATGCAAAAGACCATCAGGGATATTTTACCTCTGTTTTTCTACCATCCCCCCTGTCCTTGTGATAGCTAGGATGGCCTTTTACTAGAGAAACCTTTTCACAGACTTCTTCATAGAATCAGAGAATAGTTTTAGATTAAAAGTAGAGCAGAGCAGTTAATGAATCCTGATGTGTGACAGACATTATAGCTTCACTGAAAGGCACAAGAGGGGGAGGCTGATGAACCCCTGTGCATGTAACGTTCAGGGATGCTGCAATGCTGAAGTTGGGATCTTAGTCAATTATTACCTACCCTTGGTTGATCTTAACTGCATGTATCCTCATGTTGCAATGCATACAGTGAATCAACATTAAATAGAACTTCACCTGACAATGCTGAAGATCATCACTGAGAATGCAATGTCCTCTGTGCCTCTGAAAATGAAGTGTGAGCAGCAGGACTCTGCTCTTGTGAGACCCCATCTCGAGTACTGCATCCAGTTCTGGTGCCCTCAGCACTAGAAGGACATAGAACTGCTGGAGCAGGTCCAAAGGAGGCTCACAAAGATGATCAGAGGGCTGGGGACAGGCTGAGGGGGCTGGGGACAGGCTGAGGGAGCTGGGGTTTTTCAGCCTGGAGAAGAGAGGGCTCTGGGGAGACCTCATAGCAGCCTTCTAGTACCTGAAACGAGGCTACAAGAAGGTTGGGAAGGGACTTTTTAGAAGGGCTTGTAGTGATAGGATGAGAAGGAATGTGTTGAAACTTTAGGAGAAGGGATTTAGACTGGATATCAGAAAGAAATTCTTTGCAGTGAGGGTGGTGAGACACTGGAACTGGTTTCTCAGTGAGATCATTGATGCCTCCTCCCTGGAGGTATTCAAGGCCAGATAGGATGAGGCCTTGAAACAATCTTGTCTAGTGAAATGTGTCTCTGCCCATGTCAGGGGCCTTGGTAGTAGATGGTCTTTAAGGTCCCTTCCAACCCAAACCACTCTGTGAATCTATGAGTGTATGAACAGGGAGATTCCTCTGCGGAGATGAGGGTGTGAAGGAACAATGATCAGCATTTGAGAGGAAAACCAGAAGGCAGGATTTCCTGTAAGCAATGGAGAAAAGACTGCTACTCTTCTGGTCACAGAATCACAAAATCACAGGCTGGTAGGGAATGGAAGGGACCTCCGGACATCATCTAGTCCAACCCTCTGAGCAAGTGGATCTAGTGTGAGGCATCCCTGCCCATTGCTGGGGGTTGGAACTGGGTTATCCTTGAGGTCCCTCCCAACCCTGACAATTCTGTGATTCTAGGATTCTTAAGCAAGTTGCACAGGATTGTGTCCAGAAAGGTTTGAGTCTCTCCAGAGAAGGAGACTCCACAACTTCTCTGGGCACCTTGGTCCAGTGTTCTGTCACCCTCACAGGAGAGAAGTTTTCCCTCATGTGCAGATGGAATCTCCTGTGTTCCAGTCTGTGCTCATTTTCCCTTGTCCTGTTGCTGGGCAGCATAGAATAGAATAGAATAGAATAGAATAGAATAGAATAGAATAGAATAGAATAGAATAGAATAGAATAGAATAGAATAGAATGGGATGGGATGGGATGGGATGGGATGGGATGGGATGGGATGGGATGGGATGGGATGGGATGGGATGGGATGGGATGGGATGGGATGGGATGGAATGGAATAGAATAGAATAGAATAGAATAGAATAGAATAGAATAGAATAGAATAGGACAGGACAGGACCAGGTTGGAAGAGACCTT
Source organism: Picus viridis (assembly GCA_033816785.1). Classification (NCBI taxonomy): domain Eukaryota; kingdom Metazoa; phylum Chordata; class Aves; order Piciformes; family Picidae; genus Picus; species Picus viridis. The sequence continues at coordinate 6,808,046 of CM066576.1, read as the reverse complement.
CAAGATCATCGCATCCAGCCCATCATCCAACACCACCTCATCAACCAGACCATGGCACCAAGCACCCCAGTATAGAAGCTGGCCCCATCCTTTGGGTCCTGCAGGATGAGCTTCCTGATTGGTCACACAGTGCTCTAATGCTGCCAGAGTCATCCTTTCCCTGAAAGGGGCTGAGGCTTCTGTGTCAGTGGTGTCACAGCAAATGGAACAGCAGCTTTCATTTTTAAGAGTTCCTGTGCAGCTGACTGTGAACTAAATCACCAGGACTGACTGCATTAGGTGGTAAGCTTTTGTCTGCATACTTTTGCCTGGGGAAGCACCAAAAGGTCTACTCTTGTGGCGTCTCAAGTAGGAGACTCTGTTGACTCTGGTGCCGTCATCATCAAAACTAAAACAACTGGAGCGCCTCTGGCTCTTGTTTGGTAGGAAGCTGCTCATGCTGCAGCCACAAGACTTGGAGTGATACATATAGCTGGGCAAAGAGGAACCTAATGAGTTACAACAAGGATAAGTGCAGAGTCCTGCATCTGGGAAGGAAGAATAAATTGCACCAGTACAGGCTGGGAGGTGATCTGCTGAGGAGCAGCCCTGTGGACCAGGACCTGGGAGTCCTGGTGGACACCAAGTTATCCATGGGTCAGCAATGTGCCCTGGTGGCCAAGAAGGCCAATGGGATCCTGGGGTGCATTCAGAGGAGTGTGTCCAGCAGATCCAGGGAGGTTCTCCTTCCCCTCCACACTGCCCTGGTGAGGCCACACCTGGAATATTGCATCCTATTGAACTGGGCTCCCTAGTTCAAGAGGGACAGGGATCTGCTGGAGAGAGTCCAAGGGAGGGCTACCAGGATGATGAAGGGGCTGGAGCACTGCCCTCCTCCCATGAGGAGAGGCTGAGGGACCTTGGACTGATTAGTCTGGACAAGAGAAGACTGAGAGGGGATTTAATACATGTTTACAACTACCTGTGGGCTGGGTGTCAAGAGGCAGGGGACAGGCTCTGCTCAGTTGCACCCTGTGATAGGACAAGGGGCAATAGATGGAAACTGCAGCACAGGAGGTTCCACCTCAACACAAGGAGGAACTTCTTCACTGGTCACAGAGCACTGGAACAGGCTCCTGAGAGGGGTTGTGGAGTCTCCTTCTCTGGAGACTTTCCAGACCCATCTGGATACATTCCCGTGTGACCTGTGCTGGATTCTCTGGTCCTGCTCTGGCAGTGGGGTTGGACTCGATGATCTCCAGGGGTCTCTTCCAAGCCCTAACATCCTGGGAGCCTGTGGTAGGCCACAGGTCAGCCTGACATTGACATTTGCCTCCATATGCATGCTGCTTTCACGTGGAATAGACAAGCCTGCTGTGTCTGCTACATCCCAAATCTCCTTATAACCTACTGAGTTGTAGCTCCTGCAGTTAATAGAGTCTGAACGGTGATTCAGCTGAGCTCTCTGTGGTTCAGCTGAGCTCTCTGTGATTCAGCTGAGCTCTCTGTGGTTCAGCTGAGCTCTCTGTGGTTCAGCTGAGCTCTCTGTGTCTGTACAAACAAGATTAAAAAGTGCCAGTGAAAGCTGATCATCCCTAATATTAAATTATTAGAGGATCCCTGAGAGTTTTGGCCTCTTCTAGCTCTCTGGCAACAATTCCTGGGCTGTTTCATTGATTAGTCCTGGCTAGGAACTATTCCAGTGGGCAGTCTAATGTGGTCACCCTATTGTGGAGGCCAAGACAGTTGCACAGTGTGAGCCACATCATACCACAGGACCCCAGAGCCTAGGCAAGGCACTGTGGCTAGTACAGCTTTCCAGTCTGTATTTGCATCTGATCATATTACAGATGTTCATATTTGCTTGGGTTTGCACCAACTGCAAATGAGCCTTTAACAAGGTGCTCCAGCAACCACCTCCCTTCTTCCTACCCTTAGCTGCACTGGCTTGAGTGCCTCCTTGTCTTGCTGACAGCAATCTTTCCTGTGCTGTAAATGACTTGGGATTAAGACAACCATTTTCTGTACAGCTGAATGAAGTTTGCAGTTATAGAGGCTTTCCTCACCCTGCCTGTCTCTGCTTGCTTGCCACTGCCATCAAAGGAAATCACAGTGATTAGGTGCTTGTGAGTGACATCTGAATTCCATGTTGGAAGTCATAGAATCAGAGGATGTTTTGGGTTGGAAGACAACTTTACAGGCTATCTAGCCCAAACCCCCTACAGGAAGCAGGAACAGATATCTTCAGCTAGATCAGGTTGCTCTAAACATCCAGCCTGACATGTTTAGAGGGATGGGACATCAGCCACCACTCTGGAAAATCTGTGCCAGTGTTTTACCACCCTCATTGTAAAATATCTCTTTCTTACATCTAGTCTGAACCTCCCCTCTTTTAGTTTAAAACCATCACCCCTTGTTGTGTTGCAGCAGGCCCTGCTGAGAAGTCTCTCTCCATCTTTCTCACAGCCTTTTTTAAGTACTGAAAGGGCACAATAAAGTCTCTCCAGAGCCTTCTCTTCTCCAAGCTAAGTAACTCCAACTTTCTCTTATTCAGCCCTCATAGCAAAGGCATTCCAGCCCTCTGATCTCTTTTGTGACCTGCACCAGGCTCAGGTCTTTCTTGTACTGAGGATTCCAGAGCTGGATGCTGTATTTGCATTGTGGGGTTCTCACATAAGGTTTTAAGTGAAGTCCACTCAAGACCTATTGCTCAGAGGTCTTAATGTCTCTAGGGCAGGTACAATTCCTTGAGTTCCCAGCTCATATCTGGAAGTTAATGTTCAACAGGCATCTTTAGGACTCCTTCCAGAACCTGACTACCAGGAAACGCAGCTCCACACATACACTGTCATGTTCCAGCCTCAGGTCACTGCTGGGCTGCATAAATTGCTCTGCTCCTCAGGGGTTTAGTACAAGTTTGGGCTGGTTTTTAGCAAGCAGCTTTCACCTGGCTTTTGTTTTCAGTAGGATTCAAAGTCATGGAATTTTCCTTTTGCTCTGAAGGATATTTTCAAGTTGCCTGTTCTAGCAAGGCTTCAAATGTTGCTCACTTTCCTGCTTTCCTTCTGCAAGAAATAAGGTTGCTTAGCAAAGAAAAAATGTATGAATGGTATGGAAGTTTGCATCACTGAAAGTCAAATAGTTGGACCCTGATAATAGATGGGTTTTGCTGTTCCACAGATGGGAAACAACACAGCCTTAAAACTGAGCAGAGTTGGCTCACATGACACCAAGCTGGGGGCAGGAGTTGATCTGCTGGAGAGTAGAGAGGCTTTACAGAGGGACCTTGACAGGCTGGACAGATGAGCAGAGTCCAAGGGCATGAGACTGAGCACATCCAAGTGCCAGGTGCTGCACATTGGCCACAGCAACCCCAGGCAGTGCTACAGGCTGGGGTCAGAGTGGCTGGAGAGCGGCCAGGCAGAGAGGGACCTGGGGGTGCTGGTTGATGGTAGAACATGAGCCTGCAGTGTGCCCAGGCAGCCAAGAAGGCCAGTGGCATCCTGGCCTGCATCAGGAACAGTGTGGCCAGCAGGAGCAGGGAGGTCATTGTGCCCCTGTACTCAGCACTGGTTAGGCCACTCAATTCAAGAAAGAAGTTGAGTTGCTTAAATATGTCCAGAGAAGGGCAACAAAGCTGGGGAGGGGTCTGGAGCACAGCCCTGTGAGGAGAGGCTGAGGGAGCTGGGGTTGCTTAGCCTGGAGAAGAGGAGGCTCAGGGGAGACCTTCTTGCTGTCCACAACTACCTGAAGGGAGGTTGCAGCCAGGTGGGGGTTGGTCTCTTCTGCCAGGCAACCAGCACCAGAACAAGAGGACACAGTCTCAGGCTGTGCCAGGGGAGGTTCAGACTGGATGTTAGGAAGAAATGCTACACAGAGAGAGTGATTTCCCATTGGAATGTGCTGCCTGGGGAGTTGGTGGAGTTGCCATCATTGAAGGTGTTTAGGAAGAGACTGGCTGGGGTGTTTGGTGTCGTGGTTTAGCTGGTTAGATGGTGTTGGATGATAGGTTGGATGCCACGATCTTGAAGGTCTCTTCAGGCTCTTCTCCAGGCTAAGCAACCCCAGCTCCCTCAGCCTCTCCTCATAGGGCTGTGCTCCAAACCCCTCACCAGTGTGACGTATTTTCTTGGATAACTAGATTTTATGGGTGAAAGAGGGAAATTAATGCTTATCTTACTGCTACTCACTGCATAAGCACTTCAGTAACTCACCTTGCTGCTACTTTCTCAGGTGCTCAAGTCTGCCCATTAGCATGCAGATTAAACACAGACCTTGGTAATGTTTTCATTCTAGGATTATTCCTGGAACAAAATTACCATTAGCTGCCAGTTAAATACAACAAACAAGGTAATAGGGAAGCAAACCACTGAACCAGAACATCAGAGCTAGGAACTGCAGAAATGCCTGGGCTTTGGCAGACAGAAATCTGTTTTCTCTGTGTGACAGCATCTGGGCAAAGGAGGATTCCCAGGGGTGCAAGGCTGTGGCAGCTGGGCAGCTTTAGACTGCATATAAGGAATAAATTCTTTACAGTGAGAGTGGTGAGACACTGGAACAGGTTGCCCAGGGAGGTTGTTGAAGCCACCTCCCTGAAAGTGTTCAAGGCCAGGCTGGACGAGGCCTTGAGCAACCTGGGCTGGTGGAAGGTGTCCCTGCCCATGGCAGGCAGGATGGAACCAACTATCTTTAGGGTCCCTTCCAACCCAAACCATTCTATGAATCTATGACTCACAGAATTGTCATGGTTGGAAAAGACCTCAAAGATCATCTAGCTCCAACCCCTCTGCCATGGGCAGGGACACCTCACACTACAGCAGGTTGCTCACAGCCACATCCAGCCTGGCTGCAAAACCCTCCAGGCATGAGGCTTCCACCACCTCCCTGGGCAACCTGTGCCAGTGTCTCAGCACCCTCATGGAGAAGAACTCCTTCCTAACATCCAATCTGAATCAACCATCTGTTAGCTTGGATCCATTCCCCCTAGTTATATCACTACCCAACACTCTAAGAAGTCCCTCCCCAGCTTTCTTGTAGCCCCCTTCAGATACTGGAAGGCCACAAGAAGGTCTCCTCAGAACCTTCTCTTCTCCAAACTGAACAACCCCAACTCTCTCAGCTGGTCCTCATAGCAGAGCTGCTCCAGCCCTCTGATCATGCCTCTGCCTTCTACCTGCCCAGGATTTCATAGAATCATAGAATTGTTTAGGCTGAAAAAGACTTTTATGATCATCAAGTCCAACCACTAACCCAGCACTGCCGAAGCATTAAACCGTGTTTGTCAGCAGCAGCAGCAGCACCACAGCTGCACATCTTCCAAACTCCTTCTAGATGGTGACTTCACCACTTCCCTGATAGCCTGCTCCAGGGCTTGACAACCCTTTTGGTGAAGAACTTTTTCCTGATGTCCAAACTAAACCTCCCCTGGAACACTTTGATGCCATTTCCTCTCATCCTGTCCTATATTGCCTGGGAGAAGAGACTGAATCCCTCCTCACTACGGTCTCCTTTCAGGTATTTGCAGAAAGGAACCATCACTGCTTTGCTCCTTAACCAGTTCTTCTCAGTACCTTTAACATCATGGGGATCATGTTCTAAAGTGAAGCCCCAGGTGCTGTCACACTTCAAAGTATTAAGTCTGCTGACCATCTGTGGAATCAGGGCTTTGATAGTAGGCTGAACATGAGCCAGCAGTGTGCCCAGGTGGCCAAGAAGGACAATGGCATCCTGGCCTGCAGCAGGAACAGTGTGGCTAGCAGGAGCAGGGAGGTCATTGTGCCCCTGGACTCAGCACTGATTAGGCCACACCTTGAGTCCTGTGTCCAGTTCTGGGCCCCTCAGTTTAGGAAAGATGTTGAGTTGCTGGAAGGTGTCCAGAGAAGGGCAACAAAGCTGGGGAGGGGTCTGGAGCACAGCCCTGTGAGGAGAGGCTGAGGGAGCTGGGGTTGCTTAGCCTGGAGAAGAGGAGGCTCAGGGGAGACCTTCTTGCTCTCTACAACTCCCTGAAGGGAGGCTGTAGCCAGGTGGGGGTTGGTCTCTTCTCCCAGGCAAGCAGCAGCAGAACAAGAGGACACAGTCTCAGGCTGTGCCAGGGGAGGTTTAGGCTGGATGTTAGGAAGAAATTCTTCACAGACAGAGTTGTTAGCCATTGGAATGTGCTGCCCGAGGAGGTGGTGGAGTCACCATCCCTGGAAGTGTTTAGGAAGAGACTGGATGGGGTGCTTGGTGCCATGGTTTAGTTAATGAGATGGTGTTGGGTGATAGGTTGGACTCGATGATCTCAAAGGTCTTTTCCAACCTGGTTAATTCTATTCTATCCTAAAGTGGGATGTCTAAAGCTGGTAAAAATGAAAAGGGCTGAATGTAGTGCGTGAGAGTCAAAGGAGAGAGTGAGCTTTGTGCCAGCCCTCTGCAGTAGATGAGGTTGACTCCTGACAGGACAAGGTGTGATAGTTTTAAAGTAAAAGAGAGGAGAAGGAAGGCATTTTTTTACACTGAGGGTGCTGAAACACTGGTACAGGGAGATGGCAGACTCCCTAACTCTGGAAACACTCAAGAGCAGGTTGGTTGGTTGGAGCTGTAAACGATCTGATCCAGGTGAAGATGTAGCTGCTCACTGCAGTGAGGCTGGACTACATGATCTTTCGAGACCCCTTCCAGCCCCAATCATTGTATGACTCTCTGATTTTATGTCCTGAAAGCTCTTTTAACAAGTGACTAAGCAAAATTGCACTGTCTCAAAGCTTTCCCAATGCTTTCATCTTCCTCTGACATCATTCATTGGGTGACAGGGATGGCGTGATGGAGACGAAATGTTAGCTGACTTGTCGGTGAGTGATGATCCAGGGTCAATACTGAGACCAGAATCCAATGGTGACTGACTCCCAAACCCTCTTCCTGACCCATCTCTGTGTCTGTGATGGATACAAGCCTGCAAAAGCCAACTGGGAGTTTCAGCTCAGTGGGCCTTGGCTGGTGGTCACATTACATAACTGTCATGGTCAGCTGCAGTTCACCCTTGGGGATTGCAACATGTTCACTGCACACTTCGCTGTGATAAGGGGGATGACCAATCTGCTTTCCAGATGATTGGCTGCAGTTACTTATTGACCAAGCACTCAGCCATCAAACTTGCACAATCCCCTGAGCCCTATAAGTACCAGATGCCTTATCTGCTCTGCCTCAGACAAACTTCATCCTCTGTCAAGATTTCAGGGGCTTTGCAGGAGCAGACTGTCCACAACCCACTGGCAGCGATGAGAATCCTCTACCTGCTCTTTGCTGTTGTCTTCCTCCTCTTCCAGGCTTCTCCAGGTGAGAATCAAGGCAAATCCTACAGACAAAAGGGCTTGTAAGCATAGAAGCAAAGAATTAGTCATCAGATATCAGGCAAAATCTGTTGCTGTTGGGATCATAGGATATTAGGGGTTGGAAGGGACCTTTGAAGATCATCGAGTCCAACCCCCAGCCAGTACAGGACAATAGAATCTAGTACAGGTCACACAGGAACACATCCAGATGGGTCTTGAAAGTCTCCAGAGAAGGAGACTCCACAACCTCCCTGGGCAGCCTGTTCCAGTGCTCTGTGACCCTCAGAGTGAAGAAGTTCCTCCTCATGATGTGGTGGACTCTCCTGTGCTGTAGTTCATATCCATTACCCCTTGTCCTATCACAGGATACATTGGAGAAGAGCCTGTCCCTCAGCTCTCAGATATTTATAAACATGTATTAATTGCCCTCTCAGTCTTCTCTTCTCCAGACCGAACAGCCCCAGATCTCTCAGCCTCTCCTCATAAAGCACATGCTTCAGTCCCTTCATCATCTTGGTAGCTCCCTGTTGGACTCTCTCCAGCAGGTCCTTGTCCCTCTTAGAATCATATAATCATAGAATTGTCAGGGTTGGAAGGGACCTCAAGGATCACCCAGTTCCAACCCCCTGCCATGGGCAGGGGCACCTCACACTAGATCAGGTTGTTCAGAGCCACATCCAGCCTGGCCTTAAAATCCTCCAGGGATGAGGCTTCTGCCCCCTCCCTGGGATGGTGCTGTGCAGTGGATGGGACCAGGAACATCTGCGCTCACGATGGCACTCGTCCTAAAAACAGCAGCACATTATTTAATGTGGGTTTCTTCTTTGTAATTTTAGACTGAACACTGGAATTTTTTTCCATGTCCCTCCCCTTCCCACAGGTTCTGCAGATCCTCTTTTTGCTGACACTGCAGAGTGCAAGAGCCAGGGAAACTTCTGCCGCATTGGGACGTGCCCTCCCACCTTTGCCATCTCCGGGTCCTGCCACGGGGGCTGCTGAAATGCTGTTCAAAGTAAGTGCCACAGGACCAAAGGGCATCAAGAGGGCACTCTGGGTCTGACATTTTCTCTGCTGCTGTTTTGAAGAAGATGCACAGCTCCAGGGGGTTCCTCAAGCATTTAATGAAGTGATCCTTTAGACTCCAGGAAGGATCATTCTCTTTAGGGAGGAGTTTCTCCGGACAGTATAGACTGGTAGGAGCAGATGGCAGACCTACAGCACCAGTTTTTCCTCTAAGAGCATCTGTTAAGCCTGATCCAAAGAGAAATGAGGCTCTGGAAGGAAGAAGATCTCTTGAGTTTGGTTCCAGGTGTAATTTTTCCACACAACTACTCTTTTCTTGGCAGAACACACCCTTGTATTATGCCGATGGATGTGTATGCTCAGGATTAAAGCTCTTCCCTAGTGAGCTGTGTACATTTTCAACTGGGTTGATCAGTTGACTCCAAGAGGGTATTCTGACAGACAATAGATTTTTTTTTCCCTCCCCAGTATCACAGTTCAAACTACTGAGCTGCTTGAAAGGAAACCTTTGAAATTGGAGTTTGATTCAATGAAACAAAGAGTTTAATTCAGCAAGATACACTGAGAGATTCAGTGGAATTTTAAGTGCCTTGGAGGTTTTGAACCATATATTCATTCCTGGCTGAGATAGCCCATACCTATGGGAAACCATTCCTTTTCAACCAGCATGGCTGGAGGCCAAGGAGCCCTCCAAATGGCACCAGTCTTGTATGATTCAGTACCTAAATGAAGTCCCTAATGTTTGTTCTGGAGTGAGCTGAATCACAATTATATTACCAGGTGCAATGTAACTGGTTTGTCAGTGACCATAGCTCTTGTGAGCTGCATGTCTGTGGACCTAGACACCAGGAATCCAGGGGGACCCTTCCCTGGAGGTATCTAATGTAGGTTTTTATACATGCAGATTGAACTCAGCCTGTGCATTTATCCTGATGGGTAATCAGCAGGTCTTGAGGCTTCTAGATAAGGAGTTTGGATTAGGCTTCAGCAACATAACAACATCCTTTGTATCCCCTACAGGATTACAGCAGAGTAAGAGGAGAAGGCTGTCCTGGGTCCATGCCCTTCCACCAGCAACATTTCCTCTGCCTTGAGGAGGTGATTTTGATGGATTCCTCCTCTGTCTAAACCCTCCTGCGAATGAGCATCAAAAGAAGCTTCCAGAGGGCATGTCCTGCTAGCACACAGCTTCTGAAGATCCAGGTTTTCCCCTCACTGAAGTCACTCCCTCTTTCATTTTTTTTGCTTTTAAGACACGAGCCACTTAAACACCTTGGCCACCTATTCCAGCCTACCTCACAGGGATGTTCAATCAGTTCAGGCCCATGCAGCTCTTGGAGAATGTGAAACAATATATATATTATTATTTTATTCACTCTCAAAATTAAAAAACTTCTTAAACCAATAGCTGTGACCTTTGGTTGCTCTTCATTTCCCCTGTTTGTTTTGACTTGAGGCTCATTGGGTTATGGGAGTAGGCATGTGCAGCCCCATGTATTCCCAAGTGATTTGGGCAAGGGATTGACTAAACCAGTCACCAGTTTTGATGATGATGATGATGCAAAGGGTGTATCCCTGGTGGATGGAAGGGTGTCCCTGCCCATGGCAGGGGGTTGGAACTAGATGATCCTTGTGGTCCCTTCCAACCCTGACTGATTCTATGATTCTATGACCATGAACCAGCAACGTGCTCCTGTGGCCAGGAAGGCCAATGCCATTCTGGGGTGGATTAGAAAAGGTGTGGCCAAGAGAGGTTCTTCTCTCCCTCTCTACTCCGCACTGGTCAGGCCACATCTGGAGTATTCTATCCAGTTCTGGGCCCCTCACTTCAAGACAGACAGTGAGCTGCTTGAAAGAGTCCATGGCAAGCGCAGAGCCATGAGGATGATGAAGGGAGTGGAACATCTTCCTTGGCAGGAGAGACTGAGGGAGCTGAGGGCTCTGTAGCTTGGAGGAGACAGAGAGATGACCTCATCAGTGTTTACAGATACGTAAAGGGTGAGTGACAAGAGAATGGAGCCAGGCTCTGCTGGTGGTACCCAATGACAGGGCAAGGGGCAATGAGTGGAAGTTGAGGCATAGGAAGCTCCATGTGAACATGAGAAAAACTTTTTCACTGTGAGGGCGACAGAGCACTGGAACAGGCTGCCCAGGGGGGTTGTGGAATCTCCTTCTCAGGACAGATCCAAAACCCACCTGGATGCATTCCTGTGTAACCTGGGGTAGGTGATCCTGCTCTGGCAGGGGTTGGACTGGATGATCTTCTGAGGTCCCTTCCAGCCCCTGACATTCTGTGATTATCTTTATAATAACTTGCAATGTGATATGACAAATGGGGAGGGACAGCTTATCAGGGAGTGCAGTGATAGGATGAGGGGTAACAGTTTCATATAAACATGTCCAGTGAAGGGCAATGAAGTTGGTGAGGGGTCTGGAACACAAGCCCTATGAGGAGAGGCTAAGGAAGCTGGGATTGCTTAGCCTGGAGCAGAGGAGACTCAGGGGTGACCTTATTGCTCTCTACCTAATTGCTCTTATTGCAACTACCTGAAGGGAGGTTGTAGCCAGGTGGGGGTTGGTCTCTTCTCCCAGGCAACCAGCACCAGAACAAGAGGACACAGTCTCAGGCTGTGCCAGGGGAGGTTTAGGCTAGATGTTAGGAAGAAGTTCTACACAGAGAGAGTGATTGCCCATCGGAATGTGCTGCCCGGGGAGGTGGTGGAGTCACCGTCACTGGAGGTGTTCAGGAAGAGACTGGCTGGGGTGCTTGGTGCCATGGTTTAGTTGAATAGGTGGGTTGGATTGGTTGATTGGTTGGACACAATGATGTTGAAGGTCTCTTCCAACCTGGTCTATTCTATTCTATGCTAAACACAAGGGAAAATTTTTTCACTGTGAGGGTGACAGAACATTGGAACAAGCTGCCCAGGATGCTTGTGGAGTCTCCCTGTCTGGAGATGTTTGTAGCTGCGTTCCTGTGTAACCTGGGGTAGGTGATCCTCCTCTGGCAGGGATGTTGGACTGGATGATCTTTTGAGGTCTCTTCCAGCCCCTGAAATTCTGTGAATTAAAGTCTATTGAGTACATTAGGAGGAGTGTGACCAGCAGTTTGTGGAAGGTTGCACTCCCCCTCTATTCTGCTCTAGTGACGACAAATTTGAAGTATTGTCTCTAGTTCTGGGCTCTTCAGTTCAAGAAAGACAGGGCAACAAATCTGGGGAGGAGTTTGGAGCACAGCCCTGTGAGGAGAGGCTGAGGGAGCTGGGGTTGCTTAGCCTGGAGAAGAGGAGACTCAGGGGAGACCTTCTTGCTCTCTACAACTACCTGAAGGAGGTTGTAGCCAGGTGGGGGTTGGTCTCTTCTCCCAGCTAAGCAGCACCAGAACAAGAGGACACAGTCTCAAGCTGTGCCAGGGGAAGTTTAGGCTGGATGTTAGGAAGAAGTTCTTCCTAGAAAGAGTAATTGGCCATTGGGATGTGCTGCCCAGGGAGGTGGTGGAGTCACCATCCCTGAAGGTGTTTAGGAAGAGACTGGATGGGGTTCTTGGTACCATGGTTTAGTTAATGAGATGGTGTTGGATGATAGGTTGGACTTGGTGATCTCAAATATCTCTTCCAACCTGCATAATTCTATTCTAACCTACTGGAGAGAGTTTAGCAGAGGCTACAAAGATGATAGGTGGACTGGAGCATCCCTGAGAAAGAAAGGTTGAGACACCTGGAGCTGCTTAGCCTGGAGAAGAGAACACTGACAGGGGACCTTGTCAGTGCTTTCCAACCTGGTGAATTCTGTATGAAGGATGGGGATTCACTTGTCACAGTGTCCCTTTCTCAGGGATTCTTTCTGTAGAGAACTATGGCTGAGATTTCCAAGCCAGCTTGGACTTGTTTTTCCCTCTACATTTACCACCATGAAACATAACCACCATGGAGAAGATGCAGTCTTGTCTTGTCTGTTCTTTCTTTGTCTTGTGATTCATGAGAAGTGGTTCTCCCTTTCCAACCTGTCCCTCTTCCTGAAGGCTTTCTGCTCAGAGTTGATTGATAAGTGAGTGCATTTTCCAGACATGCTGTATTGCTTTTTTGCCTCCTTTCCTTCCTTATTTCTGAAAAGAAGCAGTGAGGGGGAAGAAGAAATGGTCTGTAAATGAGGCACAAAAGCTGAGATCTGTTGAACGATGAGAGCAGCCTCAAAAGGCCTGCAGGTAAAAATAGTGTAATTAGCACAGTATCATCTGGCTAAACAGCTCCTGCACACATCCCAGAGCCAGGGGCAAGCCCCTCACCAGTGAAGATACCAAGACAGAGGAGCTCAGCCCCAGTAAGGAGCCCCAGCCAGCACCTGTGGATGGTATTGGAGTAGTCATCAATCCTAGCCCTAACAACCGGGGGCCACCAGGCCCCCCGGCCTTTGTTGTCACCACCACCATCACCCAGTGTGCACCGTGGGCACTCACCTGTGATGAGAGGAGGATCCTCCAGCCCACATGGGCTCAGCTTGGGGCTGCTGCCCTTCCTGGTGGGGATTAAATAGGGGAGTAGGTGGGGAGGGCAAAGTGACCACACCTGGGGTGGGAGGAGACTCCAAGAGAGCCCAGGTGCTCTGGGTTTGAGGGGAAAAAGGGGGAAATGGGGTAGGTGAGGCAATTTTTAAGGTGTCAGGTAATGACAGGATATGGGGGAATGGAAAAAAAAACCCCAAAACTGGAAATGGATAGGTTCAGATTGGATGTGAGGAAGAAGTTCTTCCCCATGAGGGTGGTGAGACTCTGGAACAGGTTGCCCAGGGAGGTGGTAGAAGCCTCATCCCTGGAGGTTTTTAAGGCCAGGCTGGATGTGGCTGTGAGCAACCTGCTGTAGTGTGAGGTGTCCCTGCCCATGGCAGGGGGCTGCAACTAGATGATCCTTGAGGTCCCTTCCAACCCTGACAACAGCTCTATGATTCCAAAACAATTTTGCAGTTTGGGCTGGATGTTAGGAAGAAGTTCTTCACAGAAACAGAAATTGGCCATTGGAATGTGCTGCCCAGGGAGGTGGTGGAGTCACCATCACTGGAAGTGTTTAGGAAGAGACTGGATGAAGCACTTAGTGCCATTCTGTGACTATAAATCAACTCCTCCCCATCAGCAACAGCCTCACTACTTTCTCTGCACAGTGCTGACTGTTTGCCAGAGTTTTCTACTGCTCAAGGTTTGAGACTGCAGTGAGGTGGTAGAATCATAGAATCATAGAATCATAGAATCACCAAGGTTGGAAAAGACCTCAAAGATCATCAAGTCCAACCTGTCACCACAGACCATATGCCTACTAGACCATGGCACCAAGTGCCACATCCAATCCCCTCTTGAACACCTCCAGGGACGGTGACTCCACCACCTCCCTGGGCAGCACATTCCAACGGCTAACAACTCTCTCAGTGAAGAACTTCTTCCTAACATCCAGCCTAAACTTCCCCTGGCACAGCTTGAGACTGTGTCCTCTTGTTCTGGTGCTGGTTGCCTGGGAGAAGAGACCAACCCCCACCTGCCTACAACCTCCCTTCAGGTAGTTAGTTAGGTAGCAGTTAGTTAGGTAGTAATTAGTAGTTAGGTAGTTAGTAGTTAAGTAGTTAGGTAGGTAGTTAATCTCTTCTCCCAAGTGGCAAGCACAGGACAACAGGAAAGAGCCTCAAGTTGCACCAGAGGAGGTTTAGCTTGGGCATTAGGAAAATTTCTGCACAGCAAGGGTTGTCAGGCCCTGGCACAGGCTGCCCAGGCCAGTGGTGGAGTCACCATTCCTAGAAGTATGTAATAACTGTGTTGCTGTGGTGCTGAGGGACGTGATTTAGCAGTGAACTTGGCACTGCTGGGTTAATAGTTGCACTTTCTGATCTTAAAGGTCTCTTCTAACCAAAATTACTCTATGATCCTGTGATTCTAAGGAAGCAGTGGAGCAGCTTGTCCAGGCTCCCTTTCCCCCAGAGCCAAGCAGTCTTCAAGGGGGCTGTTATCACACCTGGTGTGTTTACCTTTCCATGAAGGGAGCCTGGACCCAGGACAAGCATTTCTGCCACTCTCCAGCTGATGGTGGGGGAGGGAGGTGAGGAGGATGAAGCTCTTCCCCCTTTCCATCACTCTCTCTGATGCTGTTTGGTTCCAAAGAGCACTGAACAACGTGTGACCACATGGGCTGACCCTGGCAGGATTTGCTCATCTCTCTCCCTCCCCAAAACAAACACCCCTGCCCCCTGTGATGCTTGGCACAGCCAGGAGGAGAATTGTGTTATGAGTAGACAAATTCATTTCCTTTCTCCATTAGATCCTGTTATTGCTGGAAATAAACTTCTCTCTTGATGGTTTCCTCATGGCTGACAATACTTTATGATCATGGACTGCCTCTTCCTTTCCTTTCCCTTCCCTATTTTTGGCCACGCTCAGAAATGAAGCTGAGGGTGCACGTGGATGGGTTGCCTGTCTGAACCTCTGAACAGGTGGTTTGGCTGGGGAGGTTCTCCCTAGATCCCAGCTCACAGATAACAAATCAGAGAGCTGATCAGTGTTCCCTGTGCCTTGCTTAAGAGGCACAGAACCACAGAGTGTTTTAATGTAAGAGACTGCCCAAAAGTCATTTTCCCATGTTCAGGAGGAAAACAAAGGAGAGGCAACAGAGAATCCCTTGCTCATGCCTTGTCTGGAGTAGAAGAAGGCAGCAACACAGTACAGAGCACAATGAGATGAAAATGATTTCACCTCCTGCACCTCTCATCTCCACAGATGGTGTCAGAGAAGGCACCAACTGTAGAGGCAGCCTGCTTAAGAGCCTGTGCCTCAACAATGTGTATGGAAATACAGAGCCTTTCCCTAGACCACCACTGCCCACCCCAGTTCTCACAGCTCTCTGGCAGCGCTCCCTTTCTCAACAAATTCCCCAAGAATTTCATCACAGCAGCCTACCCCTAGCAGTCTGGGAGGTGTAAAGAGAGGGAGATGTGGTCTTGAGAGCCCCAAGCACCTGCTGGGTGTTGTGTCCATCAAATGAGACAGAGATACGAGGTTTCCCCTTGTTCCCTTGGAGCTCAGGGGACCATGGCAATGCTGCCATTCCTATCTGTCCTGCCAGCATTCCATAGTTACCCAGCCTGCTGAGCAGAGACAGATGAGGCACGGAGGGGAATTTGTCTGCCTTGCCACCTCTTGGCCTTTCTCAAACTCCTCACCTGCCAGGCAGCACAAAGAAGACTTTGGCTTATTTCTAAGCCCCTAGCCCTGACATAGGAAGGTAATGTGCTGCTTCACATGAAGCTGAAGCACCCTCTTCATGCCCTACACCCAATTTGCAGCAGCTGGTTTAGCAGACAAAGGCCTCTCTGCCCTCTGAGTGCAGAGGTGCCTTACCCCCTGCTGTCATTCTCCACTGCTTCAGTTTCCTGCTGCTCTCACTGAAGCAGTAAAAGATTAAGCACCCTCATGACTTGATTTCATTAATGATTCTTGGCTTATTCTCTTTGTTTGTCGGGGGAAATAAATAAAAGGGGGAAAAAATCACTTGAAGCTGTCATGTGTCTCCTGATAGGCACTGGCCATGCTTGGAGACAAAAAGAAGTGTTTAGGACAGGTTTTGTGTCAGGGTTTGTCATGACAACATAAGAGGTGATGGTTTTAAAGAAAGGGGAGATGTAGGCTAGACAGAGGGAAGAAAATTATTATGAGGATGGTGAGACACTGAAATAGGTTGCCCAGAGAGGAGGTAGATGATCCTTCCTTGGAGACATTCCATGTCAGATTGGAGTTGAGGCTCTGAGCAACAATCTTTAGCTGAAGATGTCCCTTCTCACTGCAGGAAGGTGAGGGGTTTGGAGCAGGAAGGTGAGGGGTTTGGAGCACGAGCTCTACGAGGAGAGACTGAGGGAGCTGGGGTTGTTTAGCCTGGAGAAGAGGAGGCTCAGAGGAGACCTTATTGCTGTCTACAACTACCTGAAGGGAGGTTGTAGCCAGGTGAGGGTTGGTCTCTTCCCCCAGGCAACCAGCACCAGAACAAGACGACACAGTCTCAAGCTGCACCAGGGGAGGTTTAGGCTGGATGTTAGGAAGAAGTTCTTCACAGAAAGAGATTGGCCATTGGAAAGAGAGATTGGCTGCCCAGGGAGGTGGTGGAGTCACCAGCACTGGAGGTGTTTAGGAAGAGACTTGATGGCGTGCTTGGTGCCATGGTTTAGTTGATGAGATGGTGTTGGGTGATAGGTTGGACACGAGGATCTCAAAGGGCTCTTCCAACCTGCTTAATTCTATTCTATTCTATTCTATTCTATTCTATTCTATTCTATTCTATTCTATTCTATTCTATTTCTAATTCAATGCCTGTAGCAGCAGTGAGCAGCATAACCTCATCATTTTGAGGACAAACCTTAGCTGCGGCAGAAAGGGAATTGGGTTGCAGTCTCCTGTGACAGCGTGGCACAACGGTGGTGCTCCTCACACTGCTTTCTGCCTAATGACTTCAAGATTTGGTACAATTCCATGGCTAAAGCCACAAATACAAGAAGCAGAGAGTAACAGAACTCTGACCCATGCTAAGAGAACATCTTGGATGCTTCAGCTGCTGCCACATCAGCTGATTTCAAAGCAAGAAAGGGAAATATCCACAACTCCTTCACTCCTACCCTGACTTCTTCAGTTGAAGCCTCACAGCTCTGATCCAAGCAAGAACTGAAGCTCTGATCCTTTCCTGCATTCAAGGAGGGTGTGTTGCCTCCTTGTTTCACACAGCCTTGCAGGCCACCTGCCCTGTCTTTGCTAATCTCACTGTGCCTGGTGGCTGGGGGGAGGATGAGCTGTCACAAGATCATGGCTCAGAGCCACAGAGCATCAGCAGATCTGCCTGGTTTACAGAACTGGGGATGACAGGTACACACCTCCCTCCTCCTCCAATCCTCTCTCCTCCCTGGGCACAGCCCACCAGCAGGCACGAGGCACAGAGGCACAGAGTAATTTGGCTGCTCAGCCACCCTGGTTTGATCATTGCTCAGATGAGGCATCTCCCAGTGTGTTAGGTTGCAACATCGTCATACATCACCAATCTCCACAGTGATAGGACATTGAACTCACTGTTCCTCAGACAATCAGTCCTCCACCCCCTCAGTTCTCTGCATAGCTCCAGCCCAGAGCCTTTATAAGCAGAGGGACTATTCATATTCTGCCTCGGACTCATCTTCTATTTGTCTTGGAGTGGCTTCATATCTGCAAAGACAACCAACTGGCAGCCATGAAAATCCTTTTCTTCCTCGTTGCTATTATCTTCTTCCTCTTCCAGGCTTCTCCAGGTAAGATTGCAAAGAGATGAGACATAGGCTAAAAGGGCACAGAGAAGTCCATTGGAGCCCAGTGCTGAGGTTTAGGTTACCTCTGTGATCTAGAACTTCTTCTTGACTGTCATATTAGAAGTCCCCTAACCTAGTCATGGTCCTGGTCTCTAAGACCTTCAGTCAAGGTCCTTGATGGTCTTCCTGCTGGTCTCTTTCTAGCATCTTGCATTTCAGCCACATAATAGCATGATGGAAAAAAGATGCTCCAGTGTACTGAGGCAACTCTTAACCTGACACTGAGGACACAAGCTTGCAATGAAAAGGCTCTGAGGTGACCTCATTGTGGCCTTCCAGTATCTGAAGGGGGCCTACAGGAAGGCTGGGGAGGGACTTCTCAGGATCTCAAGTAGTGATAGGACTAGGGGGAACAGAATGAAGTTGGAAATAGGGAGATTCAGGCTAGATGTGAGGAAGAAGTTCTTCACCATGAGAGTGGTGAAACCATGGAATGGGTTATCCAGGGAGGTGGTTGAGGCCCCATCCCTGGAGGTATTTAAGACCAGGCTGGACGAGGCTCTGGCCAGCCTGATCTAGTGTGGGGTGTCCCTGCCCATGGCAGGGGGGTTGGAACTAGATGATCCTTGTGGTCCCTTCCAACCCTGACTGATTCTATGATTCTATGATTCTTTCTCTTCTCACAGTTGTAGACCAGGAGACCTCTTGTTTTGGTGGTGGTGGTGGGGAATAATCAATTGTGACTGTGGGTCTTTGCCTGAACTCTATACAGCCCTTGTACTTTAGGTGCATTTAAAACACATGCATTGTCTCAGACTGCTTGGGAGGCTTCAGAGAAGTTTAAGCTACCTCCCTCTTTGATTTACAGTAGACTCAGATTTGCCCTCCTAGACAAGCAAACATTTGTCTACTCAAGGGGGAAATGTAGAACTACTTAATGTAGAACACATTGGGAGAGTTGGGGCTGTTCAGTCTGGAGAAGAGAAGGCTCCAAGGAAACCTTATTGTAGCCTTCCAGTATCTGAAGTGGGCTACAAGAAATCATCTGAGAGGCTCTTTAGGGTGTCAGGCAGTGACATCCCAAACAGAGCTCATCTGGCAATTTATTTTGGGGAGGGTGGGGGTGTGGTTCTCCAAATTAGTTGGGAGGTTAATTTCAACCTACCACACAGGACGAGGGGGAATGCAGCAAAACGAGAAATGGGTAGATTCAGATTGGATGTTAGGAAGAAATTCTTCTCCATGAGGGTGGTGAGACACTGGAACAGGTTGCCCAGGGAGGTGGTGGAAGCCTCATCCCTCAAGGATGAGGCCAGGCCAGGCTGGATGAGGCTCTGAGCAACCTGACCTAGTGTGAGGGATTCCTGCTCGTGGCAATGGGGTTGGAAGTAGAAGATCCTTGAGGTCCCTCCCAACCTCTCCTTGGAGCTTTCTCTTCACCAGACTGAACAGCCCCAACTCCCTCAGTCTGTCCTCATAAAAGAGGAGCTCCAGCCCTCTGATCATCCTTGTGGCCGTTCTCTGGCCACATGTCCAGATCTTGTAATAGCAGCTGCAGAAGTGGATGTAGTACTCGAGGTGAACTTTATGCAGCACTAGTGCCAGCAGTCGTTTTGTGGTGTATATTTAAGTGTACAAAATATTGAAGTTGGGCAAATGTCAGTCCCATTGGTTGATCTGTGGTTAGAATAGAATAGAATAGAATAGAATAGAATAGAATAGAATAGAATAGAATAGAATAGAATAGAATAGAATAGAATAGAATAGAATAAATAGAATAGAATAAGCCAGGTTGGAAGAGACCTTCAAGATCATCATGTCCAACCCATCATCCAACACCATCTAATCAACTAAACCATGGCACCAAGCACCCCATCCAGTCTCCTTGTAAACACCTCCAGTGATGGTGACTCCACCACCTCCCTGGGCAGCACATTCCAATAGCCAATCACTCATTCTATGAAGAACTTCTTCCTAACATCCAGCCTAAACCTCCCCTAGTGCAGCCTGAGACTGGGGTTGTTTAGCCTGGAGGAGGCTCAGGGGAGACCTTATTGCTGTCTGCAACTACCTGAAAGGAGATTGTAGCCACAGCCAGGTGGGGGTTGGTCTCTTCTCCCAGGCAACCAGCACCAGAAAAAGAGGACACAGTCTCAAGCTGTGCCAGGGGAAGTTTAGCCTGGAGGTGAGGAGAAAGTTCTTCCCAGAGAGAGCTGTTAGCCATTGTAATGTGCTGCCCAGGGAGGTGGTGGAGTCACCATCCCTGGAGTCATTCAAGATGGATGTGGCACTTGGTGCCATGGTTTAGTCATGAGATCTGTGGTGACAGGTTGGACTTGATGATCTTTGAGGTCTCTGTCAACCTTGGTGATTCTGTGTGTTCCAAACAGGATTGGATGTGGCACTTGAAGGCGTGCTTTGCTATTGGAATGTGCTGCCCAGGGAGGTGGTGGAGTCACCGTCCCTGGAGGTGTTCAAAAAAGGGATTGGACGTGGCACTTGGTGCCATGGTTTAGTAGTCATGAGGTGTTGGGTGACAGGTTGGACTTGAATGTCCCTGAGGTCTTTCCCAACCTTATAGATTCTGTGATTTCTATGATTTCTATTTGTCTACTTTTCTGCTCGAAATCTCTAGCAAAAATGTAAAGGCACAGCCTAAAACTACCACACCCTGCCAGGGAAATTCAGTGTCACAACTCTGCAGTCCTTGGCCTTGACAAATGAACACTGATTTTCCCCTTTTCTGTCTGTTTTTATTTGTTCTTAATAATCCTTTTGTTGTTGTTGTTGTTGTTGTTGCAGCGTACGGCCAAGAAGCTGCTGACACCGTGGCATGCCGGCAAAGCCGGGGCTCCTGCTCCTTTGTTCCATGCTCTGCTCCTCTGGTGGACATTGGCACCTGCCGTGGGGAAGCTGAAGTGCTGCAAATGGTGAGATGAATTCCTCCAGAGAAACTCTGCTGCACCAAGAGCAAAGAGACTTACTGAGATTTGGCCTCTTTTAGAATTAGAATTGGAATTGGAATTGGAATTAGAATTAGAATTGGAATTGGAATTGGAATTGGAATTGGAATTGGAATTGGAATTAGAATTAGAATTAGAATTGGAATTGGAATTGGAATTGGAATTAGAATTAGAATTAGAATTAGAATTGGAATTGGAATTGGAATTGGAATTGGAATTGGAATTAGAATTGGAATTGGAATTGGAATTAGAATTAGAATTAGAGTTGGAATTAGAATTAGAATTGGAATTGGAATTAGAATTAGAATTAGAATTGGAATTGGAATTAGAATTAGAATTAGAATTAGAATTAGAATTAGAATTAGAATTGGAATTGGAATTAGAATTAGAATTAGAATTAGAATTGGAATTGGAATTAGAATTAGAATTAGAATTGGAATTAGAATTAGAATTAGAATTAGAATTAGAATTAGAATTAGAATTAGAATTGGAATTAGAATTAGAATTAGAGTTGGAATTAGAATTAGAATTAGAATTGGAATTGGAATTAGAATTAGAATTAGAATTGGAATTGGAATTAGAATTAGAATTAGAATTAGAATTAGAATTAGAATTAGAATTGGAATTAGAATTAGAATTAGAGTTGGAATTAGAATTAGAATTGGAATTGGAATTAGAATTAGAATTAGAATTGGAATTGGAATTAGAATTAGAATTAGAATTGGAATTAGAATTAGAATTAGAATTAGAATTAGAATTAGAATTAGAATTGGAATTGGAATTAGAATTAGAATTAGAATTAGAATTGGAATTGGAATTGGAATTGGAATTGGAATTGGAATTAGAATTAGAATTGGAATTAGAATTAGAGTTAGAATTAGAATTAGAATTGGAATTGGAATTGGAATTGGAATTGGAATTGGAATTGGAATTGGAATTAGAATTAGAATTAGAATTAGAATTAGAATTAGAATTAGAATTAGAATTAACCAGGTTGGAAAAGACCTTCGAGATCATTGGAAATAGAATAGAATAGAATAGAATAGAATAGAATAGAATAGAATAGAATAGAATAGAATAGAATAGAATAGAATAGAATAGAATGGAATAGAACAAACCAGGCTGGAAAAGACCTTTGAGATCATCAAGTCCAACCTATCATCCAACACCATCTCATCAACTAAACCATGGCACCAAGCACCCCAGCCAGTCTCTTCCTAAACACCTCCAGGGATGGGGACTCCACCACCTCCCTGGGCAGCACATTCCAATGGCCAATCTCTCTGGGAAGAACTTCTTCCTAACCTCCAACCTAAACCTCCCCTGGTGCAGCTTGAGGCTGTGTCCTCCTTGTTTTGGTGCTGGTTGCCTGGGAGAAGAGACCAACCCCCACCTGGCTACAACCTCCCTTCAGGGAGTTGGAGACAGCAAGAAGGTCTGCCCTGAGCCTCCTCTTCTGCAGGCTAAGCAACCCCAGCTCCCTCAGCCTCTCCTCACAGGGCTGTGCTCCAAACCCCTCCCCAGCTTTATTGCCCTTCTCTGGACACCTTCCAGCAACTCAACATCTTTCCTAAACTGAGGGGCCCAGAACACAAGTTGTGGCCTAACCAGTTTTGGGCCCCTCAGTTTAGGAAGGATGTTGACTTGCTGGAACATGTCCAGAGAAGGGCGACGAGGTTGGGGAGGGGTCTGGAACACAAGGCCTATGAAGAGAGGCTGAGGGAGCTGGGGTTGCTTAGCCTGGAGAAGAGGAGACTGAGGGGTGACCTTATTGCTCTCTGCAACTACCTGAAGGGAGGTTGTAGACAGACAGAGGTTGGTCTCTTCTCCCAGGCAGCCAGCACCAGAACAAGAGGACACAGTCTCAAGGTGCGCCAGGGGAGGTTTAGGCTGGATGTTAGGAAGAAGTTCTACACAGAGAGAGTGATTGCCCATTGGAATGGACTACCCAGGGAGGTGGTGGAGTCACCTTCATTGGAGGTGTTCAGAAGGAGACTTGATGGGGTGCTTGATGCCATGGTCTAGTTGTTTAGGTGGGTTGGATTGGTTGATGGGTTGGACGCGATGATCTTGAAGGTCTCTTCCAACCTGGTGTATTGTATTGTATTGTATTGTATTGTATTGTATTGTATTGTATTGTGCTGAGTACAGGGCAGAATCATCTCCCTGCTCCTGCTGGCCACACTGTCCCTGATCCAGGCCAGGATGCCATTGGCCTTCTTGGCCACCTGGGCACATTGCTGGCTCATGTTCAGCCTACTATCAGCCAGTACCCCCATGTCCCTCTCTGCCTGGCTGCTCTCCAGCCACTCTGCCCCCAGCCTGTGGCCCTGGGGTATGAAAGAGTTCAGCTTCTCCAGCCTCTTACCCCATCCAAAAAAACCCTGTTTTGACGTATATCTGGTGACTTTCAAGAGCCATCTGGATGCATTCCTGTGTGACCTGTGCTAGATTCTGTGGTCCTGCTCTGGGATGGGGGTTGGCCTTCATGATCTTCAGAGGTCCCTTCCCTAACATCCTGAGATCCTGTGATCCTGTGATTTCAGACCAAAGGAGTGTAATGAATCTACTCCTTTTTGGACCTTGTTCATCTTCATATATATGTGTGTGTATAGCTAGTTACTTAGTTACTTAGTCAATTACTTAGTTACTTACTATTTGCATTTATATTCAGTTTAGATTTGTTTCTGTGAAACGTCATGAAGGATGAATAAAAGGGAGAAGCCTTATCACTGTTTTTCATGGAGAAACAGGACATGGAATTCATGGAGGGAAGAGAGAGGATCAGCCACTTTCTCCTAGTGCAGTTCTTTACTCCTGAGTTAGTTTGATTCTAAGACTATACCTGGGCAGACATTGCAGATAACATTCACACCCCCCATTTTATCCAGGTTGTCTTATGGCCAACCCCAAAAATCAGCAGTCAAGATCCCAAGGATCTGTGGTAGTCTTGTACCCTGTGTGTTACTTTATGTCCCTGGCTGTCTGAGACAGCAAGGTGCAATTTCTTTGCTTAGATGGAGATCAGTGGACTAGCTAAGCACCTCATTTTTCCTTTGCAGGACACCCAGCTCCTAAAAAATGACACCTCACTGGCCACACAGACAAGACCTCTGGGCATCTGAGACATCACCCACTAGTGACATCAATGGATGCCAGCCTCCATGCCAACCTGGGGAGCCTCCCCATGAAGATGAAAACCCTTAGGAGTACAAGAAGATCCAAGGAGGGGATCTTGTGCCCCAGCAAAGAGATTTGAAGCTTCAGATCTAATAAAAGCAAGTCACTGTGAAAACCCATTGCAGATATATGCTCATGGATGGCAGAAAGGCTTTTTGCTGCTCTCATTTCCTGTGAAATCAACCTGTAAATTAATTCTATTTAACTAAAGGAAGTTATTAAGTGCATGTGTCACTGAGTCCTGTGAGATCATCCTGCAGGGTGTCTGTGTTACAGTGATTTGTGTGGCAATACACATGTAGAATAGAATAGAATAGAATAGAATAGAATAGAATAGAATAGAATAGAATAGAATAGAATAGAATAGAATAGAATAGAATAGAATAGAATAGAATAGAATTAACCAGGTTGGAAAAGACCTTTGAGATCATCGAGTCCAACCTATCACCCAACACCATCTCATCAACTAAACCATGGCACCAAGCACCCCATCCAGGCTCTTCCTAAACACCTCCAGTGATGGTGACTCCACCACCTCCCTGGGCAGCACATCCCAATGGCCAATCTCTCTGTGAAGAACTTCATCCTAACATCCAGCCTAAACCCCCTCTTGTTCTGGTGCTGGTTGCCTGGGAGAAGAGACCAACCCCCACCTGGCTACAACCTCCCTTCAGGGAGTTGGAGACAGCAAGAAGATCTCCCCTGAGCCTCCTCTTCTCCAGGCTAAGCAACCCCAGCTCCCTCAGCCTCTCCTCACAGGGCTGTGCTCCAGACCCCTCCCCAGCTTTGTTGCCCTTCTCTGGACACATTCCAGCAATCAGTCAGAGAATCATAGAACTGTTAAAGTTGGAAAGTCCAACCATAAACCCAGCACTGCCAAGTCACCACTAAACCATGTCCCTCAGCATCACACCTACATGGCTTCAATCTCTCCAGGCATAGTCACTCCACCATTTCTCTGAGCAACTTGTTCCAGGGCTTGACAACCTTTATGGTGAAGAAGTTTTTCCTAATGTCCAACCTAAACCTCCCCTGGCACAACCTGGCAGAGCATTAGTTTGTTGACACTAAATCAAAAAGCACCAGAGTCTGCCATCCCTCTGCCATCCCAGACCAGGGGGTTCAGAGCAGGGTTCAATAGACAGGTTCAGTCTTCCATTCCTCTACAGGACTGCATCTGCTAAACCAACCTGAAGTGATGGCAACTGTGATGTAGAGAAACTTCAGGGTGGCAGAAGGTCAGCTGTCATTGGGGGTGTTTAGGAGGAGACTGGATGGGGTGCTTGGTGCCATGGTTTACTTGATTAGATGGTGTTGGATGATGGGTTGGATGTGATGATCTTGAAGGTCTCTTCCAACCTGGTTAATTCTCTTCTCTCTTCTCTTCTCTTCTCTTCTCTTCTCTTCTCTTCTCTTCTCTTCTCTTCTCTTCTCTTCTCTTCTCTTCTCTTCTCTTCTCTTCTCTTCTCTTCTCTTCTCTTCTCTTCTCTTCTCTTCTCTTCTCTTCTCTTCTCTTCTCTTCTCTTCTCTTCTCTTCTCATCTTGAAACTGACTCACCACATTCAGGTCCTTCTGCTCCTGCTGCTTCTGTTTAGTGCAGAGCAGCACCATACTATGCAATTTTACTCTCCTGAATTCTAAACTAGTCAAACTATCACTGCACCACGATACCTGCAGGTGGTGGGTTTCAAGAGAAGGGTCCAAGAAGACCTTCTTGTGGCCTTCCAGGATCTGAAGGGGGCCTACAAGAAAGCTGGGGAGGGACTTTTTAGGATGTCAGGTAAAGATAGAACTAAGGGGAATGGAACAAAACTAGAACTGGGTCAGATTGGATGTTAGGAAGAATTTTTTCCCCATGAGGGTGTTGAGACACTGGCACAGGTTGCCCAGGGAAGTGGTGGAAGTCTCATCCCTGGAGGTTTTTCAGGCCAGGCTGGATGTGGCTGTGAGCAACCTGACGTAGTGTGAGGTGTCCCTGCCCATGGCAGGGGGGTTGGAACTGGCTGATCCTTGAGGTCCCTTCCAACCCTAACCCTATGATTCCATGATTCTATGTACACCAGCTGGAGTCTTCACACCTACTGTTAGAAAGTACAGAGATATCCTCTACTTTCTTTCCCCATCACTAATCACATCACAGTATCACAGTATCACCAAGGTTGGAAGACACCCTGAAGATCATCGAGTCCAACCTGTAATCACAGACCTCATGACTAGACCATGGCACCAAGTGCCACGTCCAATCCCCTCTTGAACACCTCCAGGGATGGTGACTCCACCACCTCCCTGGGCAGCACATTCCAATGGCTAACAACTCCCTCTGTGAAGAACTTTCTCCTCACCTCGAGCCTAAACTTCCCCTGGTGCAGCTTGAGACTGTGTCCTCTTGTTCTGGTGCTGGTTGCTAGAGAGTTATCTCATAGGCCAAAGGATCTGAGATAAGGGATGATTGAAAACATTCATGATCTCCATGACACAAGCTGCTATGGATGGGTTTAGGTCTGCCATGGAACCTGGGCATGGTCACTTCGTGCCAGCTTTCTACTAGTCTAATCATGGTGGGTTATCTAATCAGGGAGAAGTTGTTTTTGACTGTTACTGATCAGCCTACTAATCACAGAATCAGCCAGGTTGGAAGAGACCTCCAAGATCAAGTCCAACTGATCACCCAACCCTATCTAATCAACTAGACCATGGCACTAAGTGCCTCATCCAGGCTTTTCTTAAACACCTCCAGGGATGTTGACTTTACCACCTCCCTGGGCAGCACATTCCAATGGCTAACGACTCTCTCTGGGAAGAACTTTCTCCCCACCTCAAGCCTAAACTTCCCCCTGCACAGCTTGAGACTGTGTCCTCTTGTTCTGGTGCTGGTTGCCTGGGAGATGAATAGGACCAGGCCATATCCCTGCCCACACCTGCGTTTGATTTCTTCTCTTCTTGGGTAAGCTCATCACAAGGCACATCTCACACTGACCCCAGGTGGTCCCCAGCCAGATCCCTCAGCAAAAACACAGACCAAGACAATCCCTTACAGGTCAATCACAAGACTTCTGCAACAAGTTTATTGAGATATGTAGATTATGAAATATCAACATGTCAGCTGAGCATTCAGTGTCTCCTGGAGCCTTTGTCTTCTGAAGTTACTGACATTATTGCTACCTCTAAAAGCAAAAGAACATCAGGGATAACTGTTCTGATGGGCAGAGTCCAAGGGAATGAGATTGAACACATCCAAGTGCCGGGTTCTACACATTGGCCACAACAACCCCAGGCAGTGCTACAGGCTGGGGGCAGAGTGGCTGGAGAGCAGCCAGGCAGAGAGGGACCTGGGGGGACTGGTTGATTGTAGGCTGAACATGAGCCTGCAGTGTGCCCAGGCAGTCAAGAGGGCCAATGGCATCCTGGCCTGGATCAGGAACAGTGTGGCCAGCAGGAGCAGGGAGGTCATTCTGCCCCTGTACTGGTCAGGACTGGTTAGGCCACACCTTGAGTCCTGTGTCTAGTTCTGGGCTCCTCAGTTTAGGAAAGTTGTTGAGTTGCTGGAAGGTGTCCAGAGAAGGGCAACAAAGCTGGGGAGGGTTTGGAGCACAGCCCTGTGAGGAGAGGCTGAGGGAGCTGGGGTGTTTAGCCTGGAGAAGAGGAGGCTCAGGGAGGCCTTCTTGCTGTCTACAACTACCTGAAGGGAGGTTGTAGATAGGTGGGGGTTGGTCTCTTCTCCCAGGCCAGGCAACCAGCAGCAGAACAAGAGGACACAGTCTCAAGCTGTGCCAGGGGAGGTTTAGGCTGGATGTTAGGAAGAAGTTCTTCACACAGAAAGAGAGATTTGCCATTGGAATGTGCTGCCCAGGGAGGTGGTGGAGTCACCATCCCTGGAGGTGTTTAGGAAGAGACTGGATGAGGCACTTGGTGCCATGGTTTAGTTGATGAGATGGTGCTGGGTGATAGGTTGGACTCGATGATCTCAAAGGTCTTTTTCAACCTGGTTTATTCCATTCCACTCCACTCCATTCCATTCCATTCCATTCCATTCCATTCCATTCCATTCCATTCCATTCCATTCTATTCTATTCTATTCTATTCTATTCTATTCTATTCTATTCTATTCCATTCCATTCCATTCCATTCCATTCCATTCCATTCCATTCCATTCCATTCCACTCTATTCTATAGGAAGAACCTGCTCTGCATCCTCTTCTAGAGTCACACTTCTGCATGCTGATCATCTGCTGTCTAGGCTGGTGGTCTGGTACCAAAATAGTTGGGGGTGGTGGTGATGGTGTGGAAATATAGAGGAATGACAAATATTGATCTTTTCTGGGTGGTTCAATAATTGCTTTGGAGTTTCTTCAGCTTGCTTGTGGAGGGTTTTCTTTCTGTTGCTGTTCACATATGTTTTTTCAGCTCAACATTTGGGGTTTGCCAATGAGATGCTGCATTTCTTAAACTGCCAGGAGCTCTGCTCAGTTGGTTGAAGATAATAACAGTTCATTAATCTTACTGAAAGAAGAAAAAAGCAGGAAAGAAACTCTCAGATTTTTTACTTATAGGCAGGAATGGGCTTGAATAAAAAACACAGAAGGGATTGAAGGAGGACCAGGAGACTGTATTTCTGGACAATTCATCAGTGCTTAGGAGCATGCCTTCTCCCTGGGGGTGTTTAAGGCCAGGAAGGGTGAGGCCTTGAGTAGCTGAGTCTAGTTGAGAGGCTTCCCTCCCCATGGTTTCTAACATCCCTTCGAACCTAAGCCAAAGCAGAAGGAGAAGGAGATGAAGAAATAAAAGGTGAAGATGAAGAAGGAATAGGAGAAGGAGAAGAAGGAGGAGAAGGAGAAGGAGAAGGAGGAGAAGGAGAAGGAGAAGGAGAAGGAGAAGGAGAAGGAGAAGGAGAAGGAGAAGGAGAAGGAGAAGGAGAAGGAGAAGGAGAAGGAGAAGGAGAAGGAGAAGGAGAAGGAGAAGGAGAAGGAGAAGGAGAAGGAGAAGGAGAAGGAGAAGGAGAAGGAGAAGGAGAAGGAGAAGGAGAAGGAGAAGGAGAAGGAGAAGGAGAAGGAGAAGGAGAAGGAGAAGGAGAAGGAGAAGGGAGAAGGAGAAGGAAGGAGAAGGAGAAGGAGGAGAAGGAGAAGGAGAAGAAGGAGAAGGAGAAGGAGAAGGAGAAGAAGGAGAAGGAGAAGAAGAAGGAGAAGAAGAAGAAGGAAAGAAGAAGAAGAAGAAGAAGAAGAAGAAGAAGAAGAAGAAGAAGAAGAAGAAGAAGAAGAAGAAGAAGAAGAAGAAGAAGAAGAAGAAGAAGAAGAAGAAGAAGAAGAAGAAGAAGAAGAAGAAGAAGAAGAAGAAGAAGAAGAAGAAGAAGAAGAAGAAGAAGAAGAAGAAGAAGAAGAAGAAGAAGAAGAAGAAGAAGAAGAAGAAGAAGAAGAAGAAGAAGAAGAAGAGGAGTAGTGAGAAGAAGAAGACTGAGAAGAAGAAGGAGGAGAAGAAGAAGATGAAGAAGAAGATGAAGAAGAAGATGAAGAAGAAGATGAAGAAGAAAGAAGAAATAGGAGGAAGAGGAGGAGGAGAAGAAGTGGAAGAGTTGATTTCTAGCTGATTACTTATGACTGCTAAAGAGGTTTGACTTCCCCATGAAGCGCTCAAGCTACATTGTTAATGGTACCAAGGGACCAGTGAGGAAATCCTCAGGAAATCCTACACCTAGATGTAGTCTTTGTTCCCTTGCTGGATTGCTCTAGGGGAGCATATAAGGGGCAAGAGTGGATGTGTGAAAGTGAATAATATCCCCATTCTCCCAAGAAACAACCTTCATATCACATCCATAACTCACCACAGCCCGACAGCAAGGGACCCCTTGCTGGCAACGCCCGAAGGACCTTGTGTTTGGCAGAGGACAGCGGTCAGAGGAGCAGGTCCCCCCAGCCTGCTTGCATTGCACCTGGTTACTGGGTGCACGCATGAAACCTGCACCAAAAAAACACCCCAAACAGCTCAGAGTCTTCATTTTCCTTCCCAAAGAAGACTTAGAACAAGGTAGCTTTTTTTTTTTTTTTTAAGGTTTTTACCCTTTTTGTTTGGTTGGTTACAGTGAGCATGGTGAGACACTGGCCCAGGCTCCCCAGGGAAGTGCTAAAAGCCCCAGCCCTACCAAATATCCCATGTCACATTGGATGAGGCTAGGAGCAACTTGAGCTAGCTGAAGATATCCCTGCTGACTTGCAGGAAGGTTGGGCCAGATGGCCTTGACAGGTCCTTCTCAACCCAAACCACTCTGTGATTCTCTGGTGTGGCAGCAAAGTTTAGCCTGGCAGCAGCCTGCCCCAAGCACAGCCAGCAGGTTGGGGGAGGTGATTCTCCCCCTCTGCTCCACTCTGGTGAGACCCCACCTGGAGTACTGCCTCCAGTGCTGGAGCCCCTATTACAGGAAGGATCTGGAAGTGCTGGAGCATGTCCAGAGAAGGGCCAAGAGAATTGTAAGAGGGCTGGAGCTCCTCTCCTATGAGGGCAGACTGAGGGAGTTGGGGCTGTTCAGTCTGGAGAGGAGAAGGCTCCGAGGAGACCTTCTTGTGGCCTTCCAGTATCTGAAGGGGGCTACAGGAAAGCTGGGGAAGGACTTTTGAGGGTGTCAGGGAGTGATAGCACTGGGGGGAATGGAACAAAACTAGAAATGGGTAGATTCAGATTGGATGTTAGGAAGAATTTCTTCCCCATGAGGGTAGTGAGACACTGGCACAGGTTGCCCAGGGAGGTGGTGGAAGCCTCATGCCTGGAGGTTTTTGCAGCCAGGCTGGATGTGGCTGTGAGCAACCTGCTGTAGTGTGAGGTGTCCCTGCCCGTGTCAGGGGTTTGGAACTGGCTGATCCTTGCGGTCCCTTCCAACCCTGACAATTCTATGATTTTATGAATCTGTCCCATTGAATTCCCTTATTTTCCAGAGTAGGAAGGATTCAGTGCATCCAATGGACCCACCTGGACCCTATTCATTGCTAATGTGCTCCCAACACATTGGCAGCATGAACTGTCCTGGGACAAAAGGGGGTAAACCACCTTTTATTTCCCTTTCTGATTTAGTTTCTCCACTGTCACATTCTTTCCTCTGCATTCCCTTCTTACCTAAAGTGCCTTGGAGCACTAGGAGAACAGCAACGAAAAGGGAAAAGATCTTCATATCTGAATCCAGTGCCACTAGATACAGCAGCTGCTGAGAAAGCAAACAAGGAAGCAAAAGAACAACAGAAAGAGGTCATACATTTGTCCTGCATGCCTGAACCAAACACTGTTTAAGACACAGAACCTGCATTATGTTAATAAATAACTTGTTACTTCTGCAATGATGTAAATGTTCTGAAATAAAGATATTGGGGGGGGGGTGGGAAACACCTGCAGAGAAAAGAAACATTTGAGAGTACATTGGAGGGACTCAAAGGAATTGTATTTATGCCTTGAAAGTTCAAAAGAATGAGATGAATATTTCTTTCCATCACCTGCAAGATCATAGTGTCACAGTATCAGTCAGGGTTGGAAGGGACCACAAAGATCAGCTAGTTCCAACCCCTGCCACGGGCAGGGACACCCCACACTACAGCAGGCTGGCCAGAGCCTCATCCAGCCTGGGCTTAAGCACCTCCAGGGATGGGGCCTCAACCACCTCCCTGGACAACCTATTCCAGGGCTTCACCACTCTCATGGGGAAGAACTTCCTCCTCATGTCCAGCCTGAATCTCCCCACCTCCAGCTTCATTCCATTCCCCCTAGTCCTATCACTACCTGATACCCTGAGAAGTCCCTCCCCAGCCTTCTTCCCT
The DNA here is from genome assembly GCA_033816785.1 of Picus viridis. Taxonomy (NCBI): domain Eukaryota; kingdom Metazoa; phylum Chordata; class Aves; order Piciformes; family Picidae; genus Picus; species Picus viridis. Next base: position 6,776,507 of record CM066576.1, on the reverse strand, counting down.
TCAGATACTGGAAGGCCACAATGAGGTCACCTCGGAGCCTTCTCTTCTCCAGACTGAACAGCCCCAACTCCTTCAGTCTGTCCTCACAGGAGAGGTGCTCCAGCCCTCTGATCATCCTCATGGCCCTTCTCTGGACACCTTCCAGCACCTCCACATCCCTCTTGGAATAGGGGCTCCAGAACTGGAGGCAGTACTCCAGGTGGGGTCTCACCAGAGCTGAGTAGAGGGGGAGAATCACCTCCCTTGACCTGCTGGCCACACTTCTCTTGATGCAGCCCAGGATCTGATTGGCTTTCCGGGCTGCAAGTGCACATTGAGAGCTCATGTTGAGCTTCTCCTCCACCAGCACCCCCAAGTCTCTCTCCTCAGGGCTGCTCTCCAGCCAGTCCCTGCCCAGCCTGGATTTGTGCCTGGGATTGCCTCGACCCAGCTGCAGGACCCTGCCCTTGGTCTTGTTGAAGCTCATGAGGTTGGCTTGTGCCCACCTCTCCAGCCTGTCCAGGTCCCTCTGGATGGCATCCCTTCCCTCCAGCGTGTCCACTGCACCACACAGCTTGGTGTCATCAGCAAACTTGCTGAGGGTGCACTCGATGCCACTGTCCATGTCACCCACACAGATGTTGAACAAGACAGGTCCCAGGGACTGATCCCTGAGGGACTCCGCTTGTCACTGGCCTCCACTGGGACATGGACCCGTTGACAGCCACTCTTTGGGTGCGGCCATCAAGCCAGTTCCTTATCCATCTCGTGGTCACCCATCAAACCCATGTGTCACCAGCTTGGAGACCAGGATGTGGTGCAGGACAGTGTTGAAGGCTTTGCTCAGGTCCAGGTAAACAACACCAGTTGCTCTCCTTCCTCTTCCTCTTGCTTCGTTTCCTTTCTCTGCAGTACTGCAAACCTAGAGAGGTTTTCCTCCCCCTCTACTCTGCCCTGATGAGACAACACCTGGAATACTCTGTCCAGTTCTGTGCTCCCCAGTTCAAGGGAGACAGG
>CM066576.1:6768011-6770511 GCA_033816785.1 Picus viridis | reverse complement strand
TCTACTCTACTCTACTCTACTCTACTCTACTCTACTCTAAATTGTAGCCAGGTGCCCAGGCGAAATGCAGGAGTATAAAGCTCTGGCCATCCCTCCAAATCCAGCTCTCCTGTAAGGCTACTTCTCTTTAGCATGGATAAACCTAGAGTTTTCTTCATTAATAGGCTTGATGAGTGCTGAGCAAAGGCACAGGCTGACTTGAAGGAATGAGATGTTTGAAACTATGATGGTGATGAAGTGCCTGAAAAGAGCTCAGCTACCATGTTATCTTCTTTCCCATAATGCCTGAAGGCCCTCACTCGAAGGACAGAACACTGATGTCTCTCCTGATGTATGAAACTGACTGACTCCTGCTCATAAGAACAGGAGCTGCAGGTGGGGATGGAAGTCAGGCACCACAATCTGAAACCTGGATGAGGGTTGCTTCACCACTATGACCTTCCAACAAGCAAAGCTGCCCTGTCCCTCCATTGCTTCTCCCTTGCCCACGTCCAGGCAGAGGTATTTTGCTGATAACAATGGGACTGACCATGTAGAATTTATAACTAACAGTGTCAAGAATGCTCAGTGTGCAGTCAAGTGCATGACATTACTTCACGTGGGACCTTGGGCATGGTAAGAATTAACCATGCATCGTTGGTTCCTTGAGGAATCAGATGGAGTAACAGTGGCAGTTGGAAGGCAATCCAACCACAAACGCTTGGCAAGCTGTGAAGCAAGCAGATTAAGAAAGATGTTGAGTTGCTGGAAGGTGTCCAGAGAAGGGCAATAAAGCTGGGGAGGGGTTTGAGCACAGCCCTGTGAGGAGAGGCTGAGGGAGCTGGGGTTGCTTAGCCTGGAGAAGAGGAGGCTCAGGGGAGACCTTCTTGCTGTCTACAACCACCTGAAGGGAGGTTGTAGCCAGGTGGGGGTTGGTCTCTTCTCCCAGGCAACCAGCACCAGAACAAGAGGACATAGTCTCAAGCTGTGCCAGGGGAGGTTTAGGCTGGATGTTAGGAAAAAGTTCTTCCCAGAAAGAGAGATTGTCCATTGGAATGTGCTGCCCAGGGAGGTGGTGGAGTCACCATCATTGGAGGTGTTTAGGAAGAGACTGGATGAGTTGCTTGGTGCCATGGTTTAGTTGACGAGATGGTATTGGGTGATAGGTTGGACTCAATGATCTCAAAGGTCTGTTTCAAACCTTCAATTCAATTCAATTCAATTCAATTCAATTCAATTCAATTCAACTTTCAATTCAACTCAATTAAATTCAGTTCTATTCTATTCTATTCTATTCTATTCTATTCTATTCTATTCTATTCTATTCTATTCTATTCTATTCTATTCTATTCTATTCTATTCTATTCTAATGGTCCAGAATCAGGCTTTGGCATTGGAATTCCCTAAACTGAGGTGTAATTTCCATCAGCTGGAAGAGAGTACAGGGACACAATTATGATGCATTCACCTTCTTTCTTCATATGTTATGGTCATTGCTGAGATATCCTCAGTGGCCAACAGACTTTTGTGTTAGTTTTGTCTGTCCACTCTGTGTTCTTGCATTCTGTGTTTGTGGAACAGAAAAGCTAACTGGGAGTACAAAGGACACAGATGCTTTGTACTGCAGTGGAGGACGTTGCTCCTTGGCAGGAGCGGTTGAGTTTGTGTCCCAAGATGTGTGACACACACACCACGGTGGCTTAACGTATCTTGCATGGACTGGAGTGTCACAAGAGGTATTGTAGGAATAACCTGAGGTGCTGTGGTGGTTTTAGGCTATGCCTTTAAAAAATGAGTTACAGATTTACTACCTGATGGGAGGTTGTAGCCAGGTGAGGGTTGGTCTCTTCTCCCAGGCAACCAGCCCCAGAACAAGAGGACACGGTCTCAAGCTGCGCCAGGGGAGGTTTAGGCTTTAGGCTGAAAGATGTTGGAGGAGGAGAGTTCTTCATAGAAAGAGTTATTGGCCATTGGAATGTGCTGCCCAGGGCAGGGACACCCTGGTGGAGTCACCATCCCTGGAGGTGTTTGGAAGAGGCTGGATGAGGCACTTGGTGCCATGGTTTAGTTGCTGAGATGGTGTTGGGTGATAGGTTGGACTCGATGATCTCAAAGGTCTCATCTAACCTGGTTAATTCAATTCAATTCAATTCAATTCAATTCAATTCTATTCTATTCTATTCTATTCTATTCTATTCTATTCTATTCTATTCTATTCTATTCTATTCTATTCTATTCTATTCCATTCCATTCCATTCTATTCTATTCTATTCTATTCTACTCTATTCTATTCTGTTCTAACCAGCTGGCTCTGGCTATGTCTAACTTACATGCTGCTCTCTCTTGTCCCCTTTGTACAGGGGCTAGGGGAGGCAGGGAGGGAGAAGCAGGGAGCTTTCCTTGGTCTCTTGACCAGGGGAGTTTCTGTGTTGTTTGCCAATTGCAAATATCTGTATAATGTTGTTACTCCTGTATATTTTGTACATACTCATTGCATTCCATTGTAGAGTGCAGTCTTTGC
>CM066576.1:6098011-6100511 GCA_033816785.1 Picus viridis | reverse complement strand
AACTGAGAAGGAAAATTTGGAATCAGATTTTGAGATACCTGTTCATCTTTAATTGTATCTTTACTCCTCAGTGTTTGTCCTATTCATGTAACCATTACTGGAATAATGGTAAAAGCAGCTAAAGTAACTCTGCCATTACAAAAAGGAAGGAGTACTCTCATGTGGCTGGCTTTGGCATCTGTGCTGAAATCTGTTTGAGATGACTTTTGTTGCCCACTGTGACCTTGCTCTCTGTAAAAATATCAGCCATTTGAATTCATGCTCAACCAACCTTCTCACTATGTGCCATGCCCTGGAAACGTGATGCAACCTAAGCCTGTGCACAAGACATGGGCAAAAGCTGGGCTGTTCCACTGGCAAGGACTGACTTTTAAAACAATACAGAAAGGAGAATAAATAAGTGGACAGAAGGAAAATGAACCAAAAATCAGCTCTCTAGCTTTGGTCCATTGCTTTTGTGGGTTCGATTTCTTTAGCAAAGGTCCGAGTTCTCACTCTAGAACGCTGCAAGAATAGTTGGGCTGAGCCCAAGAGAGCTCAGAGCAAGCAGAGAAGAGGACAGCTGCCCAGGGTTGTTCCATCAACTGATTAAGGTGCTTCTGCTAACTGGAGAAAGCAATTTTCATACGGGTTTATTTCCATTCCAGAAATGCCATCATGCCACAAGGGGGTAGGGGTGCTCTGTTTAAAACCTTGCAACATAATCCTGCAGCCCCAGCATTTCAATGAAAAAAAGCAGTGTTGAGTATTATGAAAAGCAACACAGATTGAATCTGCACAGACATTTCCTATACCATCTGCATTTCAACTATTGCTTGCCTTATAATTAACATCTGTTCGTAGATATCAATCTGAGCAGCAAGGACAAAATTACTTAAGAGCTGTCTATCTTTCAGCAGTGTGTGTTTCTGGGGATGGCTCTGCAGGTGGAGAATGGGTTACCCCCAGGAAAGAGGATTTGGTTACAAGAAGTACCTTTCATTAATCTAAACACATAGCCAAAGGCTTGGCAGCGTCACAATGGACACAACTGGATCTCATCAGAGAAAGTGCCCCCCGAGCATGCAAAAATAACATAACATTGGTGGGCTTGGTGGCACGAGCACTCACTGCCTCACTGAGGAAAGCAGCCACTGAGCCGTGCTCCTCCAGCCCTTTTCAGCCAACAGTGTCGACAGCAATTGCTAAAAGGCCACACAGAGCATAAGAATGGAATAAATTTGTCTTTTCTTATGTCTTTCATTAGAAATAGAGATTCATCACCCTCCAAACTCTCTTATTTTATTATGTTTCCCCCAGCCACTTCTTCAGTCATAAAGAAAAAGCAAACTAGTATTCTGGCATGACCAAGTGAAACACTTGAACCTCTTGTGCAAAATGAAACCTTGCTGTCAATACTAATGCGGTCAGGGACTTTTCCTGGTTACTTTCTTTGCAGTTTGACATGTCCATTGAGGAAAAAAAAAAAACTAAATATCATCCTTCAGAGGGATTGGCATAGTTTTGTTTTCCTAAGTTGTCCATGAGCATACATATCCTCACCTGTCTTTGTTAGGAGATAGATTAATCTTGTCCTGTTGCAATAAGTATAGACAGGGGCAAAGAAAGGATGAACATCTTTAACAGTAGGAAGAAATGACATGTGGTCAGACCAGCCTACTTCTTTTTTGGTAGTCATTTTTCTCTGTCTGAGATGCCATCATGGATCAGATTCATCCCCTCTTCTTAGATCATCCAGTATGCAGGAGTAGCTGTGCACCAGAGTGGGTCAGACTGGTTTTCATATGCTTGCAATGTTTATACCATGCAATTTGCATCATCTAAGAGACTGCTTCCCCCAAAATTGTCCTGGAGTAATGGTATGGGAAGAGCTGGACATATGTGTCCAGTGTGAGACACTGTGTCCAGTTCTGGGGCCCTCAGTTTAGGAAAGATGTTGAGTTGCTGCAACATGTCCAGAGAAGGGCAACAAAGCTGGGGAGGGATTTGGAGCACAGCCCTGTGAGGAAAGGCTGAGGGAGCTGGGGTTGCTTAGCCTGGAGAAGAGGAGGCTCAGGGGAGACCTCATTGCTCTCTACAACTACCTGAAGGAGGTTGTAGCCAGGTGGGGGTTGGTCTCTTTTCCCAGGCAACCAGCACCAGAACAAGAGGACACAGTCTCAAGCCGCACCAAGGGAGGTTTAGGCTGGATGTTAGGAAGAAAGTTGTTCACAGAAGGAGTGATTGTCCATTGGAATGTGTTGCCCAGGGAGGTGGTGGAGTCACCATCCCTGGAGGTGATTAAGAGAGGACTGAATGAGGCATTTAGTGCCATGGTTTAGCTGATTGGATGGTGCTGGGTGAGAGGTTGGACTTGGTAATCTCAAAGTTTTTCCAACCTGGTCTGGTCTATCCTATCCTATCCTATCCTATCCTATCCTATCCTATCCTATCCTATCCTATCCTATCCTATCCTATCTTATTCTATTCTATTCTATTCTATTCTATTCTATTCTATTCT
>CM066576.1:6083011-6093011 GCA_033816785.1 Picus viridis | reverse complement strand
TGAACATGAGCCTGCAGTGTGCCCAGGCAGCCAAGAAGGCCAATGGCATCCTGGCCTGCATCAGGAACAGTGTGGCCAGCAGGAGCAGGGAGGTCATTGTGCCCCTATACACTGAACTGGTTAGGCCGCACCTTGAGTACTGTGTCCAGTTCTGGGCCCCTCAGTTTAGGAAGGATGTTGACTTGCTGGAACGTGTCCAGAGAAGGGCAACGAAGTTGGTGGGGGGTTTGGAACACAAGCCCTATGAGGAAAGGCTGAGGGAGCTGGGCTTGCTTAGCCTGGAGATGAGAAGACTGTGGGGTGACCTTCTTGCTGTCTACAACTACCTGAAGGGAGGTTGTAGCCAGGCAGAGGTTGATCTCTTCTCCCAGGCAGCCAGCACCAGAACAAGAGGACACAGTCTCAGGCTGTGCCAGGGCAGGTTTAGACTGGATGTTAGGAAGAAGTTCTACATGGAGAGAGTGATTGCCCATTGGAATCGGCTACCCGTGGAGGTGGTGGAGTCACCTTCATTGGATGTGTTCAGGAGAAGACTTGATGGGGTGCTTGGTGCCATGGTTGAGTTGTTGGGTGAGTTGGATTGGTTGATGGGTTGGACACGATGATCTTGAAGGTCTCTTCCAACCTGGTGTATTGTATTATTGTATTGTTGTATTGCGTTATTTATTACAGGCAAGACACACTAACCATGCACAGCCAGCCACAGAGCAAAGAATTTATTTCCTGTATCAATTATTTGCTCCTAAATACAGTTGAGGTGTAGCAGTTCTGAGTATGCAACCTGATGTAACAGCATCCTACAAAGATTTTCTTCCTGGGACAAACCCGGAGTTAATGGGAATGAAGCGTGTGGTGTTCTTGAAACAGACAGTCTCCCTCCTACATCTAACAGATGCATACTGAAACTTATCCTCCTGCCCACAGCTTGCTCAGAGTTTTCCATTAGCTGGAGTAAAGCAGCATTAAAAAAAAAAAAAAAAAAAAAAAAAAAAAAAAAAAAGGAAAAAAAGAAAAGCTGGAGAAAAAGAGAGATTAATTTTACGACTCAGTAGTTTGAATTATAGCATATGACAAACCCAAGATATTTCAAGCACAGGACAGGAGTATGACATTACTGGGATTTATTATTTGAAAGCCCCCCCACCTTGAATCAGACAAACTGCTGGGTTTTGAGGTTTGGATGCTGCAGTAAAAGGAGATTTTAAAAGTATTTGTTTTTCTTGTGTTTGGCTAATACAAAGGATACCCTTTCGGCTCATGTGTGTGTGTGTGTATTCACAGGCACCTTATATCAGTCTGGAGAAGAGAAGGCTCCGAGGAGACCTAATTGTAGCCTTCCAGTATTTTAAAGGGGCTGCAAGAAAGCTGGGGAGGGACTTTTTAGGGTGCCAGGGAACGAAATACTAGGGGGAATGGAACAAAAATAGAAATGAGTAGATTCAGATTGGATGTTAGGAAGAAGTTCTTCCCCATGAGGGTGGTGAAATGCTGGCACAGGTTGCCCAGGGAGGTGGTGGAAGCCTCATCCCTGGAGGTTTTGAAGGCCAGGCTGGATGTGGCTGTGAGCAACCTGCTGTAGTGTGAGGTGTCCCTGCCTCTGGCAGGGGGTGGAACTAGATGATCCTTGAGATCCCTTCCATCCCTAACAATTCTATGATTCTATATGTATATTTTTGCATATAGTTTAATGCACATTCTTTAGGATTTAAAGCAAGCAAGCAAACAAATATCAAGTGGCTCATAGCCATGCTTTAAAAGGAGCTAGTTTGATTTCTCAGGAAAAAAATAAAAGTAGTAATGAAATTGAGGGCTGTTTGAATCAGGGGCAATTAGAGAGCACACATTTCTTTTCCTAGGGTATGCAATTGTATTCAGTGTTTGCAGTGCAAGGCCTGCCTGTAGGATAAATGATGTAACGGGGTCTGTGATTTGATACTAAAAGCATGACAAAATCCTACAGCTGTAGATGAATCCTTGTAGGTTATTTTTCTCCTCCACACTCAAATTGCTTACTTTTCTGGTTTTTTTTAATTGCATATTTTGTGCAATTAACAACAACTAAAGTAAAAAATCAGAGTCTTTGCCTAGGAGAAACAATTTCCAGCAGAATTAGGCAACCGAATTTAACTGCAGGGATTTCAGGAAGTGAAACAAATGAACAGAAGAAGAGTGATTGTGGTGGTGGTGTGTGACTGAGGTGCAACTGACAGCTGATCTCTTTCAACTTCTGAGCTTTTTTGCCCCTTCAGCACAACAAAATGTGTGTACCCATTCCACATTTTGTGGAACAGAGCCTGATGTGCAAAAGCTCCAATTCTCACAGGCACCAGGGACAACAGCACTTTTAAAGGTAATGAGATGCCTAAAGATACAAATCAAGAGATCTGATGGGTTTTTCAAAAGTGCCTCAGTGCCTGACTTCCAATTTTGGGTGCCTGGATACCTTGAAATATATGTACTCTATCCAGAACTTCCAAAGAATTTTAGCTGTGTATAACCATTGTACAACCTCCCTTTAAAAACATCCAATTTTGGGTGCCTGGATACCTTGAAATATATATATATATATATATACTCTATCCAGAACTTCCACATAATTTTGGTTGCATATAACCATGGTACAACCTCCCTTTAGAAGACAGTGGTGGAAAGAAACACTCAATCAAGCATCTTCCTAATTTGTTGTGGTTTTATTTTTCCCCCACTGACTTTAGCAACCATTTTAACAAAATCCAGGCAACTTCCTCCAAGTCAGGTAGAAAACATCTTAAATATCTTTATTTGGACTCATGGTGACAGAAGTTTTTTGACATGCAGGTGACAGAAGGTTTTTGACATGCAGGTGACAGAAGGTTTTTGACATGCAGGTGACAGAAGGTTTTTGCCATGCAGCCAGCCCTGACATGGACAAATATATTCTCAGGTTCTGTCTAAATGGCAGGAAGTTAAAGCAGCTGTGCTATATTATCAGGGTCTAACCACGCTTTGCCTTTCGTCTGCCACAGGTTGTGGTCACACACTGAAGCTCAGCTGGGACACACAGAAGGACCTGACAAGCTCCTGCTCTGTGTCTAAGGGGGAAGGTGCATCCCTCCTGTTGCTGTCAGTTTGGACAGATAGAATCATAGAACTGTTAGGGTTGGAAGAGACCTCAAGGAACATCTAGTTCCAACCCCCACTGCCATGGGCAGGGACACCTCACACTACATCAGGTTGCTCAGAGCCACATATTAAGACAACTTAATTTGGGGCATCTTAGTGGGACACGTTAAGAGGAAACTTAGTAATTCAAAAGACAGCATACAGAGGGAGACAAGGCTCTGACGTGGGCTCTGTGGTGAAGGTTGGGGTTTACTGATAGCAAAAGAAATGTGGGATGAAGCCAAGCATGCCTTCCTCTGCATCCTCCAAAACATGAGAGGTTTGAAAGTGAAGCTGCTTGTTTTCCAGATGGAGAGAAAAATCCAAGCCCCACCAAGTTCAAACGTGTTGTCATAAGGTCACAAAACTTCCCACCAGCTTTGGAAGCAAGTTAAAGTAATCCCAAGGAGAGGAAACTGAGGATTATTGAGGAAATGTTTTTCATTTTTATTATTATTGTAAAATGCCAATGACTCAAACTGGACGTAATCCTGGGAAGATTGCTTCCAATGTGCTCATCTCTCCCACAGCAATTTGTGAACAACCACCACCCCCCCAAAAAAAAAAACAAACCTGTTCTAAATGCCCAGTACTGAGGCTTTTAAACTGGGGGAGGGAAAATATCTCCCTTTTAACTGAAGTGCTTTTAACAGCTAGGAAGGAAGAAATTCAGGAGGAAGGAAGGAATTCACAATTCAGAAGGAAGGAAACTTTCCAGCTGACTCAGTTGTCCAGGAATGGTACCAGGAGAGAGGTGGACCATTGAGAGGACCAATTCTGTGCTTGTTGCAGGAATAGCTGGTGCCTTAACCTGTGAAAGTGAGGTAAATACTTAAAGGAATAAAAGGAGCCTCAGCTTCTTCTCTCAATGCCCTGACCTAAAGGATTACCATTTCCCCAGGACAAGTTAGAAGTTTGCTGAAGTCAGTAAAAAACTCATCTTAAGTCTCACTTTCTCATCAATCTTGCCCTTGGCTACCAGGGAGATATTGAGGGAACCCAAACAATGTCACCTGGTTATCCATTTAGACCCCTGGAGGTGAAATTTTACTGCCCAGAGCTCAGTAAGCTCTGTCTTAGTGTGACTTCTGCTCCTTCCTCCTGCCTGCTCAGCACACTAATCCTATCCAGAGATCTAACTAGAGGGGTGCCCTTCATGATCCAAAGCCCACTTGCAATAGCAATGATTAAAATGACTTTATCTTGCCTTAAATAATCTCACATGGGTTCTCACAATTCAGCTCTGTTTCCATTGTTCTAATGCATAATATCAGGCTAGAGCAACTCCTCAACAAAGCTGCTCTTTCCTGACCCCTTGACTTCTTGGGCAAGGAATATAATGACCTCCATTGATTCAGCTGCTGGTAGCAAGAGTGAAGGGGAAGAGGTTTCCCATTTCCTCCCCAGTGAGGCTTCTAGGTTGGTGGAATTGATAAAGGATTTTGTTTTCGGGCCAAGAAAGCCTTATACTGGTGCCAGGGTTGCGTGAGGGAATCAAAACAAGGAACAGAGGCAAGGAGGAGACAAGTAATTTAGATGAGGGAAAAGATTTGCTCCATGCAGGATGTCTGTCTATTTTGAGAAAGACACAGCAAGAATGACTCTTGGCTTGCAGGATGGCTATTAACAAATACAGAGTCGAGGGGGAGAGTGCAGCACAAGCAGAATAAAAACCTCCATTGCCCTTACGGTTCATACCGATAAGGCTTGTTCTAGAGATTAAAGGGAGGTGGAAATTGCCATCTGAGATTAATGGCAGAGATAGAAGAAGAGGCACCCCAACCTTCACCTTATTCTACAGGGCTTTTGAATATTGTCCTGCATGGAGTCCTTGACAGCTCACTCTATTTTGAAATCAGGGGTGGGTGGATAGGTCATCAGATCCTCAGTGTGTATCATGAAAATACAGCTAGAAAGGGGTGCATGGGAGGAAAGGAGGAACAACCACAGGGGCCAGCTGCCTGCCCTTGGTGTGCATTATGCCAGATGCATAAGAAAAAGAGCCTATGGGATCACAAGGAGAAAACTGGATAAAGTTAGTCCTAATGAGTATTCATTATTAGAGGTTTTTATTGGTTTCACCTCCTGAGACACTCTGAGACATGTGACTTTTCTTCCTGGTTTGGGATAGGATGGTTTTTAAAGTCTGAATGAACATTTCTGCTGCCTGGAGAAGCTGTCCATGCACAGCTCAGTCAGTCGTGCAATCGATGCAAGTTAAAACCACTGTGAAACATTATGGTTGGTGAGTCAATTAGATTCATCCACCAGAGGTCATTAGATGATCAAATGACACTTTCCTACTGTCTCTACAAGTAAAAGGTGTCAGCACTCTGTGCTATTAAAGAAAGCCCATTCTCATTAATAATAAAAACCTTAAAGGAGAAATAAAAATGAAGTAAATGATCACACAGTGAAGTTCATGATTTTTAAAGAGCTTTGATAAGAAAACAACACCAGACTCTGAACAATACTATCAAAAGAAATTACAATGCCCATGAATTCTCCTTTCAACTTTATGGGAGACACTTAAAAGGTAAGTTTGACTCTCCATTAGTCAAATGACATCTCTCTAATTGTACTGGATGAATGGGATAAACTCTGCCTGTGACCATAGAAAATATGTGATCATATGAGAGAGGTATCGAATTGCGCTTGTAATGAGAGAGGAGGAATACCCCAGGCTTTGTTCCTGCATATCTTTAAACTAATGCAAATCAGAAGTCCTTCTGCCAAATAAAAGGAGTGGATTTTTCCTCCCCAGTTTCTCCCCATCCTTATTTTGATTTGCTCTTTCTTTCCCTTAGTTTCTCTTCTTGTGAGAGCACTTTGTCCTTCTTTCTTCTTATCCTGGTATTTCACTTCACATGCCACCTACATGCCATTCCCTTCTGGTTTTTCTTACACTCCTCCATGCTTACCTTCCATTTCTAGTTTTAACTTTGCAATTTCATTAATTTTGGGTCTGATCTTGTAGTTAGTATTGGAAGGAATCATCCTCATGAAGGATTAGGTATGTAGCTGAGGAAAGTGCACTTGTGCTCTCTTGTGTATTACAATGAGCAGCAGATAATTAGTAGATTTTTTGTGTGTGTGTGACGGAGGAATTCCTAATTGAACAGACCTCTTTTATCCAGGTTTTCCCCAACACATTCTCCTCTCCTTCCTATCAAGTACTGGGTGCATCATTCACAAGGACATTGCCACTGGGGAAGCATTATTTTAATCAAAGAGTGAAGTCAAAGCTGCTCAGAGGGCTCTGGCAGCTGAGATCTATGTCTGTATCCAAATCTCAGGCAGTGGGACAAGGAATAAAGGAAAAGTAAAAATGAGCTGGGGTTCAGATTAGGAACAATTCTAAGATTTGCTCAGTTTCTGAGACTCCTCTGTCCCAAGAAAATCAATTATACTGGTGCTGAGGTCCAGCCATTACAGAGCCCAGATCTCCACCTTGTGTAAGAGACCATAGTTCTTCTGGGGTCTTGTTGTTTGGGCCTTTCTCTTTAGACAGAAATGTTAAATTTTAGCCTTTTTGGCCTTGATCATTTTCCAGCTTTATTCTCCATGTATCATCTAATATCCTACATGGTTTGAAACTATCTTGGTGCTATGTACCAGCTGTTGCTGAACAAAGAAGTATCTGATTCTGCAGAGCAGGAAATAGTCCAGGAATAGGTGGGAGGCAAAGACATAATGAGGTTTGGTACCAAGGATGATCCTGTGATGTCAAAGAGTTGGGTGAAGAAGAGCTCTAGGATGGAGGAGTGTGGCAGCTTCCGTTGGTAAATGATCTCTGGGGATGGAGAATTGGCAGGGTCTGGGCTGGACAGGTGAAGCATGGTTGAAAGAGTATTTTATTGCTGCCACTGGCAATGCTCACATGGTGTACAAATGCAATGGCCCATGAGTGCATAAGAATTCACCAGGACAGGGGCAATATAAAAAAATATTCCATGGATAGACTGAAACTTTCATTTGTATTGAATTTTTAACACTGGTTATACTTCAGACCACTTTGAATCGGTGCAAACTGCCCTGAGAGAAGGGCAGCACACAGAACAAACAATGCTGCCAGACAGCTGTGGCCATGGTTAGTAAATTAACCAGTACCAGGTCACATATGGAAATCCTGATATTCTTTTGGCCCAGGTAAGCTGATATTCAAGAAATTCCCAGTTCTGATCTGAGAGCCAGCCCAGGTCAGGGACTATTGCAAGTAAACTGCTTGGACAGCTACCGTGAAGATAGGACCTTAACTGTTGGTGAGAAGGGTAGTAACAAGAACAGTCCCATTTGCTGCAGTAGAGTGAATCAAATTAGCATCACCCATACCTGGAGGTCATTCTGCCCCCTGACTGCCACACTTTGAGTCCTGTGTCCAGTTCTGGTTCCCTCAGTTTAGGAAAGATGTTGAGTTGCTGGAAGGTGTCCAGAGAAGGGCAACGAAGCTGGGGAGGCATTTGGAGCACAAGCCCTGTGAGGAGAGGCTGAGAGAACTGGGGTTGCTTAGCCTGGAGAAGAGGAAGCTCAGGGAGACCTTATTGCTCTCTACAACTCCCTGAAGGGAGGTTGTAGCCAGGTGGGGGTTGGTCTCTTCTCAGCACCAGAACAAGAGGACACGGTCTCAAGCTGTGCCAGGGGAGGTTTAGGCTGGATGTTAGGAAGAAGTTCTTCATAGAAAGAGTGATTGGCCATTGGAATGTGCTGCCCAGGGAAGTGGTAGAGTCACCATCACTGGCAGTGTTTTAGAAGAGACTGAATGAAGCACTTGGTGCCATGGTTTAGTTGATTAGATAGTGTTGGATGATAGGTTGGACTCGATGATCTCAAAGGTAATTTCCAACCTGGTTAATCCTACTCTACTCTACTCTACTCTACTCTACTCTACTCTACTCTACTCTACTCTACTCTACTCTACTCTACTCTACTCTACTCTACTCTACTCTACTCTATTCTATTCTATTCTATTCTATTCTATTCTATTCTATTCTATTCTATCTTAGTCTGGGAACTGACACAAATAAGTGCATCTATTCAGGCATATGTATGAAATTTTAAATGACACAACATCTTTTTAAAAGTTTTTCATTACCTACTAAAAGTATTCATATTCTGCTTTCCAGTCATGACAAGATACTCTTGGGGTTCTCTTTCCATACAAATGTGGCTGCAAACTGACAAATCTAGAAAAGATCAATTCATATTTCTTCCCCTAGTAACCACTTATCAGTGACTGCCCACAGCAATGAGCCTTCCTCAGTGCATGTCCAGTCAGTCTGGAGTGTTTTCTCTTTTTTGACCCACATTCCCTAAGCTATGTGCCTTTATGTAGCTACTAAATACACAGAACAATGCTGGAGACGTGCTCTCTATAGTCTTTATCAGTGTCTAAAAAAACCAAAATGAAACAAAATCGTAGAATCAATAAGGTTGGGAAAGACCTCAGAGATCATCAAGTCCAACCTGTCACCCAACACCTCACTACTAACTAAACCATGGCTTCAAGTGCTATGTCCAATCCTCTTTTGAACACCTCCAGGGATGGCGACTCCACCACCTGCCTGGGCAGCACATTCCAATGGCAAATCTCTCTTTCTGGGGAGAACTTTCTCCTCACCTCCAGCCTGTAGTCCCTGTGGCACAGCTTGAGACTGTGTCCTCTTGTTCTAGTGCTGGGTACCTGGGAGAAGAGACCAACCCCCACCTGGCTACAACCTCCCTTCAGGTAGTTGTAGACAGCAATAAGGTCTCCCCTGAGCCTCCTCTTCTCCTGGCTAAACAACCCCAGCTCCCTCAACCTCTCCTCATATGGCTTGTGCTTGAGATCTCTCCCCAGCCTCGTTGCCCTTCTCTGGACACGCTCAAGAGTCTCAATGTCCTTAAATCAAGGGGCCCGGAATTGGACACAGTCCAGTCCAGTCAGTCTGGACTGTCTTCTCCCTTTTGACCCACACTCCCTAATCTATGTGCCTTTATGTAGCTACTAGATACATAGGAAAATGCTGGAGATGTGCTTTCTATAGTCTTCATCAGTGACTGAAAAAACAAAACAAAGCTAAATGAAACCAAACAAAGCAAAGCAAAGCAAAGCAAAACAAAACAAAACAAAACAATACATTATAAAATCTAATTTGCTTTAAACTCCAAAGGGCACTTGTAAGTAAACACAATCAGTTCTTACAGTGAGAGGCTCATTTCAGCCTCCTACTGAGGCTAATACGCTGAAACATTTCTGGTTTTCCTTCTAAATGTGCAATTATAGTAGAACTTCACAATTTCATGTGCCCCAATCTGCATAGCTTGTGGTGGTTGTGCTCAGCCCCAGCTCTCTCCTCTGTGGATGCTCCAAGATCAGTTCTGCTACCACTTTGAGCACTTCTAGGTATAGTAAGTACTCAAACTCTATGGCTCACTTGCCATCCAGCAGGTAGTTTTGGCTGTAAACACACATTAGATTTTCAGAATTAGGTCCCACAGAAATAAAATCATGGAATTGTTAGGGTTGGAAGGGACCTCAAGGATCAGCCAGTTCCAACCACCCTACCATGGGCAGGGACACCTCACACTGCAGCAGGTTGCTCACAGCCACATCCAGCCTGGCTGCAAAAACCCCCAGGGATGAGGCTTCCACCACCTCCCTGGGCAACCTGTGCCAGTGTCTCACCACTCTCAGGATGAAGAACTTCTTCCTAACATCCAACCTGAATCTACCCATTTCTAGTTCTGTTCCATTCCCTCTAGTCCTATTTCTAGCTGACACCCTTAAAAATGCCTCCCCAGCTTTCTTGTAGGCCCCCTTCAGATTTTGGAAGGCCACAATTAGGTTTAAATAATAACAAATAATGAACTTTATAGTGTA